>OZ023267.1:97074251-97219251 GCA_964006375.1 Tillus elongatus
TGTCTCATCAATATATTCGCCTCATTGTATTATTATGACTATTATTATTTATTTGCTAAATTAATTATACATCGTATCATACAAAAAAGTTGGATACTTGTGCTTATATATAATGCAATTTGACTGCTTCAGACCAAACGATGAAATTCTAAATTCTGACATTGACACTTATGAATTTTGCTGTATTGAAATATTTATTTTCGCACTAATTTGAGCAAAGCTATTACATAAATGTTTTCTTCTTGTAGTGCTCGCTTATGATATGCTCTTAACTTCAATCTCTTCCGTTATCACTTTTTTACTTTTTCATTGAAATTGTTTGTCTCAACTGAGCCAATTAATATTTTGCCACCTCTCTCTTACATGCAGGCTGCAGTATGCTATACACTGCAAGAATTGACTGTTTGTGTACCTTTTTAGCGAATTTTCGAAAGATTTGTGCAAATGTGCGCGAAATAGATCTTTGAAACCCATTTCCGAGCTTCCTTCACCTTTTTCTGTTTATGTCTACATGCATACACAAATATATATATATATATATATATATATATATATATATATATATATATATATATATATATATATATATATATACAGGGTGAGCCACGGTGGATGGAGTATTAAAAGTATATAGAGAACGAATCAACCGATTGCTTTGAAATTTTGTTTACGGATGTAACGGAGTATGATCTCTCGACCTAAAATATTTTTGAAAATGCAGTGTTGCCACATATACGTAAAACTGGCAACATCTTCGTAATTTTAAATAGAACACCCTATATATTTTTGCATTTTTTGAATTGTCTCTTTTTGAGTAACTTTTGTTGATATTTTCATATACCTATCTCAAGTCGTTTTCGAGATAATAATTATTTTCTGAATTTATTACCAAAAATTTGACTTTCATTAAATCGTGTTTTCTCCTACCGACGAAGCGATTTAAAGATAATTTTTTAGCTACGGTTAGGCAAGGTCTAGGGGCATCTCCTCCAATAATCAAATGTTTAGAATATCATACAGGGTGAGTTAGAGAACGTTTTCTATAAGTGACTCGGAGAAATGCACGAAAGTCATTTTTTTTAAATAGAACGCCCTGTATATTTTCACACTTTTTGGATCGTCTTCTCTTTTTGAGTAACTTTTGTTAATATTTCCCTATACCTATCTCAAGGCGTTTTCGATTTATGGTCACTTTTCTCTAACCTATCCAAGATTATTGGTCTTTTTGTATATCATAATGGGTGGGCCATGAAATTTCTATTTTGTCACTTTGTCATGACAACAGACATGCTGTTTATCTAAATAAATTTGACGTTAGTGATATTTACATTCAATTTGAATAGCTATAGCACAAACATGACATAAAATAATTATACAATAACAGTTTTAATGGATTTGTTTTTTATTCATGAACAGTGCAATAAGATTATCAGCAGAACTTGTAGAAGATTTAATGAGAAATATCCGAATTTGCCGCAGATGAATAACAGAAAGTTTCTACGAATTCATAGGAATTTTATAAATTTTGGTTCGTCGTTATGAGAACAATAACACTATCAGTATTTGGAAAAACTAATACCTAATCAGCGATAATAGTAAAAAAGGCCAAGTAGCAATAACAAATAATACCAAGGACAGTAATAAATATGTATAAAAATCTTAAAACTATAATAATTGTTCGAAATGTTGACCGTTAACTTCCAGACACTTTTGTATACGATGATGCACGGCGTTTGTTGTAGCAGCTCTTATTTCAGCGGGGTCCAAGTTTTCAATCTCTTGAATCACTCGACGTTCTAATTCTGCCCTGTTGTGGACTGGAGTTTTATAAACTCGATCTTTAAGAATACCCCAAAGATAAAAATCTAACGGGGTAAGGTCAGGGGACCTCGCAGGCCAGTTACACGGTCCCAAACGTCTGATCCAACGGTCATCGAAAAGCCGGTCCAACTCCATACTAATTTCGGATGTACAATGTGCAGGGGCCCCGTCGAGTTGATACCAACAAGTTCTATATGTTTCAATTGACAGATTATCAAGGAAGCCTTCCACAATTGTTCTAATTATATCTAAATATTTTCTGGAATCCAATTTTGCGTCATATATGTAATATTTTATTTTGTCATCCAATAACATACAAAAAACATTTAAACTAAATTTGACTTGAAAACCAGCCTCTCTAGTAACGTGGGGGTTGTCTGTGGCCCAATAGTGACGATTTCGTGTGTTACAAATCCCCTCCCTAGAAAATTTGGATTCATCAGTCCATATCATTTTCTTTAAAAAATTGGGGTCCTCTTGCATACGCACAACTAACATTTCACACAACTCTATTCTCTGTAGATAATCCTGAGGCGTGAGAAATTGAACTCTTGTAAATTTATAATTATGCATTTTATGATTTACTAGTATTCTTCGAATGGATGAATATGGCAATCCTAAATCCTGTTCAGCACAACGTATGGAATACTGGGGATTCGCATGAAAATACGCTAGCACATTGATTTCATTTACCTCGTCAGATGTCACAGGTTTGGGTAGATTTCTTGCATCTCTTAACGATGCACCAGATTTTATAAAATTCCTATGAATTCGTAGAAACTTTCTATTATTCATCTGCGGCAAATTCGGATATTTCTCATTAAATCTTCTACAAGTTCTGCTGATAATCTTATTGCACTGTTCATGAATAAACAAATCCATTAAAACTGTGTTTGTATAATTATTTTCTGCCATATTTGTGCTATAGCTATTCAAATTGAATGTAAATATCACTAACGTCAAATTTATTTAGATAAACAGCATGTCTGTTGTCATGTCAAATTGACAAAATAGAAATTTCATGGCCCACCCATTATGATATACAAAAAGACCAATAATCTTGGATAGGTTAGAGAAAAGTGACCATAAATCGAAAACGCCTTGAGATAGGTATAGGGAAATATTAACAAAAGTTACTCAAAAAGAGAAGACGATCCAAAAAGTGTGAAAATATACAGGGCGTTCTATTTAAAAAAAATGACTTTCGTGCATTTCTCCGAGTCACTTATAGAAAGCGTTCTCTAACTCACCCTGTATGATATTCTAAACATTTGATTATTGGAGGAGATGCCCCTAGACCTTGCCTAACCGTAGCTAAAAAATTATCTTTAAATCGCTTCGTCGGTAGGCGAAAACACGATTTAATGAAAGTCAAATTTTTGGTAATAAATTCAGAAAATAATTATTATCTCGAAAACGACTTGAGATAGGTATAGGAAAATATCAACAAAAGTTACTCAAAAAGAGACGACAATTCAAAAAAAGCAAAAATATATAGGGTGTTCCATTTAAAATTACGAAGATGTTGCCAGTTTTACGTATATGTGGCAACACTGCATTTTCAAAAATATTTTAGGTCGAGAGATCATACGCCATTACATCCGTAACCAAAATTTCAGAGCAATCGGTTGATTCATTCTCCATATACTTTTAATACTCCATCCACCGTGGCTCACCCTGTATATATATATATATATATATATATATATATATATATATATATATATATATATATATAATTAGGAAACACCGTTCTTAATTTCTCAAAAAGTTAAAACCTTTAATTAAATAAAGAGCAAGGTGTTACGTATTAATATTAAAATTAAAAAATATAATGAATTTGAACAGAGAGATTAAAGTGAACTCGACGCCTTACACTTACGAACTGCTAACGGATTATGTCGCGATTCTCGTAGGTAGTCCCTGCCTCCTCAAGGAAATGGTTAATCGACAGTTTATAGTTTATGCAATACAGAATCACTAAAACCACAATACGCAACGTCTGGTCGATGCCTCTTTTTGGTTATTCGGGTCTCTGTTCAATATTCTAATATTATATTATATATATATATATATATATATATATATATATATATATATATATATATATATATATATATATATGTATGTATGTATGTGTGTGTGTGTGTATGTGTAGGTGTCCAACAGATAACTCAAAAAATACTCGACCAATAAAATCCAAATTTGGAAATCCCCTTCGTCTTGTTAATAGCTTGGATGAGTGCGTTAATCAGTTTTGACACTCAATTACTTTTAGAAAAAATGCAGAAAACTTAACGAAAACACAATATCTTTTAAATTACTGGAAGTATTAAACTTAAGCTTTACAAGCACGTATATATCATATAAGTGGTCCTATCTACCAAATTTTATATATATATATATATATATATATATATATATATATATATATATATATATATATATATATATATATATATTACAGTGTAGTTGGGAACATTAAATAAAATTCTGTTAACTGCAATCACAAGCTTATGCTTGTTTGTGGAAAATATTGTAAAATTTGAATCACTAAAATATTCGGGACGCAACAAGTGCATTATAGTAGTCAATTTTCCTAATTCTTTACATTTAAATGAACCTCGGAGATCGGTTTTAGAGGTCGCAGTAAGCAATTACTTGAGGAAATTTCTATTTTCTATGCAGATAAAAAATTAAAATTTGGTACATATGTGTAAGTACTGCAAGTCTCTTTAAAAAGTAGTGTTACAAATTTCATTAAAGCTGCAAAAGTTTTCCAGAAAGAAAATATTATTTACAAGGGGAATGTACCTGCCAAATTATAAATATAGCGGGTGTGTTTGCTTATTAATTGCTTGGACGGTTTTGTTTTAGTCAACCAAATCAAACTAGTTTTGCAGGCAAAACAACAATAAGTGTTTTTCTAAACGAATTATTAGTTATTCGCGAAGCTCATTGTGTTATTTTTCTTTAATTTAGTACCCACGCTGCGTTTTAATATGGGTCAACATTGAAGATTCTAGATTAATGGAAAATTCAGTTATCAAATTTAAAATATTTTTACGAAAATTCTCTACCAAATAACGCACTTGCTGCACCCAGACCCCTTTTAGCACCTATTTACTGTTGCTGTATCCATGCTTTTTTTAATGATAAAATATTGTAGCTCTCTATGTGAGACTGACAAACAAGGCAACCTCAAATTCATTTTTGGAAAAATATTTTAAACAAATGAAATGAGGTAACAATTTAAACATAATTTAAAAATCTTAGTTCGGAGCTTCATCGCGGGGGTTCTCCTCCATCTTCTGCATGCCTACGCCCACCCTCAATGCACAAAAAAGAACAATGTAAACAAGAAAAATTTCTTGAGACCAACCGGCAAGAAAGTTGCGAGGCCTACGGTGAATAGGGTTCTGCGCGGAGTAACCAGTATTTTAAGTAAGTATAGCTGCAAAATGGGATAAAAGCAGCTTATAGAGTTCCAACTAAGCTGTTTTTTCGCAATTTCCGCCCACATTTCCTTTGTATCTTATTCACCGCCCAGCATCCTTATTAACTATTGCGCCAGTAACTTTCTTGGGGGCTGTGTGCAAGAAAATTTTCTTGTGGCATGTGTATCCAGAAAGAGTTCTAAGCACGTTTCTGGAAAAAAATTCCAAAAGTCCCTCTTGTGCTAAACTACAAATTTACCGAAAATTTAATTTTTATGTACAAAAGAGATGTATCTACCAAATTATAAATGTGGCAGGTCCTTATTAATCGCTTGGATGATCCGTTTTACTCAACGCAATCGAACCAGTTTCTACAAGAAAAATAACAAAAAATGTATTTTAAAACAAATTTCTTTTTATTTTTTAAATATAGTACACACTCTGTCCTTATATGGATTTTACTATGTATCAAAACTAGTTTGGTGAGAAATTGAGTTATCACCATTTGAAATATTTTTACGAAAATTCTATAACGCACTTGCTGCACCTAAACTCTTTTCAACACATATTTACTATTACTGTTTAGCAATACAATACCTACATGCATTTATTAACAACCCGAATCTGATGCACACCACTTTCTTATTTGTTTGATTAGATGTTAAAATCATAATATTATACTACAGTCGACGGCCGAAGGCATTTGTTAATGTTAGGTCAAAATTAAAAGTTGTATTATTATTTACCTACATTTGTTTGTATTAACCTGAGAATGTAGGTCGTTATTTTGTATTGTAAGATTCTAGGGTATTAGCGGAGTGGATTGCGAGGTTATCTTCTTCTTCTTCTTTGTTAATGACGTCTGTTAATTTCGAGGTTATGCTTAGAACGCGCATGTTTCTCTCATGACTCCTGTCAGTTAAAAAACGACAAATAGTGGTGTTTTGAGATTAAACTAGGGGAGGGAGATGGCTTTTAAATACGGTGAAAATAGGAAGCTTAACATTTAAAACGTAGTGCTAGATTGCTTCTAAACAAATTGAATCACTTTCATTTAAATTTTTATTTATTAACATGTTTCCATCTTCAGATTCAGATGAAAGTTGTCGCAAACGACAACCCCGCTGATTGTTTATTGTGACATACTTTCGTAGCCTGTCCGCCTAAACCTTAATTTGAAGATTTTGTTTTCAATGGCAGCGGAGCCCTGATTTAGCTGCCTGGCCTTGTCTAACATTATAGGCACCCATTAAAAGGTAATTTCAGGTCATATAGTCATTTTTTTATTTTTTATTTAGTTATAACTCAGGATTTACTAAACCGATTCGGTTCAAATTTGGTAGATAGGACCACTTATATGATGCATACGTGCTTGTAAAGCTTGAGTTTAATACTTCCGGCACTTTGAAAGATATTGCGTTTTAGTGAAGTTTTTTTGCATTTTTTTCTAAAAGTGATTGAGTGTCAAAACTGATTAACGCACTTGTCCAAGCTATTAAAAAGACGAAGGGAATTTTCCAAGTTGGATTTGATTGGTCAAGTATTTTTCGAGTTATCTGTTGAATACATACACACACACAAATATATATATATATATATATATATATATATATATATATATATATATATATATATATATATATATATATATATATATATATATATATATATATATATATATATATATATATATATATATATATATATATATATTATATATATATATATATATATATATATATATATATATATATATATATATATATATATATATATATATATATATATATATATATATATATATATATATATATATATATATATATATATATATATATATATATATATATATATATATATATATATATATATAAACTTTTTAATAACTGACCATGGATTTGGGTTCTAGGCGCCCTAATTCGTGCTCAATTGAAGAAATTTTTCAAAAGTCTTACCATCGATACCTCTCTATTAGTCAATTTTCTCAATGAAAATTCAAAACGTATTTTAATATACATATACAGAAAACATACAATAATTAATTCTTACGCTATAATTACAATTACACTAATGTCAATCCTTCTTGGGCTTTATCATGAATGAAAACGAGGAGCATTAAATTAAACATCTTAGAATAATAGCTAAAATTATAACATTTAAGTTGCATTTAAAAATAATTGAATTTCAATGTATCTTTAATAAGAAGCAAAACTTGCTTTTAGTTTCGACCTAAAGATTGGATATTTAGTTATTCTTATTATTAATTGAAACCAAAATAGAGGTTTATCACTGTTAATGATATCAATGAATATTATTCCAATTAAAGAAATATGTGAATAAAAAAAAGCTTCTAACATTTTTTTTGCAGTGAGACTCTATTTATATTTCTATGTATATAGTTTAAAAAACATTACATTTTTAATGTAAACATATTTATTAATTTATAAATATTTAAGGATAAAAACTTTCCTTAATATCTTCAATATTACGCTCTTACTATAAGCTACTTAAATATTATACTATTAATAAAAAAATTAATCATAATACCTACTATTAATTAAAAAATTAATCTTTAAATTATTATTAAATAAAATTTCGGTAAACCGTGAATACTTTATAATATTAATAATTAAATTTTGTGAACCATAAAATTCTTTGCAAGAGATTAATAAAATATTGAAGGAAAATAATTCTAGGGACTCTATCTGCCTAGTTCTTAGAACGGTAGATAAGGGAAGGCTAAGTTGTTGCAGTTTGATATCCTTGCGTCAATTTGCCTACTTCCCAAATATCACTGGAGATTGTCTCTAAGGCCCAAGTGTGTTCAACCCTAGAGCCTAAAGCTAAGAGAGATGAGAGATCTGACCGCTGCTTGAAGATGCTTTGGTATATATAGTAAGACGTTCTTCCCGGGTCCTTTTCAGTGTAATAAGTCCAGTAGGTATCGTAAATAACGGAATAACGCTAACAAATGTATTTATGGTATTAAAAGTATTAGCTGTGTCAGATACCAGGGCAGTAAATCGTCTATTGTTTATTCGCAATGAAGATATAATAGGTTTCTAGGAAACCCTGAGTGTAAGACCATCATCCCTCTTGTTACAACAATTGAAACGTTTTGGACCTCTGTCGTTTTGCGGGTAATCCTAGTTTTCAAGTTGTAGACTGGCGCTATGGTTTTCCCATTGCCGAAGGCTATTTTGTGTCCTGTATGAATATGATGGACACCTCTATCGTTTGTTCTACATAAGTGCAGGAACTATAGGAACAAGGAAATTTATAAAGACCATGGCATTCCTTTGGAATTGTATACTTGGTGGTTTTTATTAGACTTGATATTATTTGTTTTGTTGTGGAGATGGTTTTGATGTTATGGGTATAAAAATTCGACTGATTTTGTCCGTCATACCTTTAATATAAGGTAAGGAGGCTTCGCGATGTTCAGACAACTCTGTGGATTCCTATTATGGTTTAACGACTGGTGTCTGAGAGTCTCTAATATTCCCGAGTATGTGACTGTTGTATTTCTTTTCACATAGTGTCTATTTATAAGGCTTAATTCTGCCTCATTATTGTTGTGGTTCGTTAGTCTAGGACAATCTTCCGAGAACCAATTATTTCTTTATATATATATATATATATATATATATATATATATATATATATATATATATATATATATATATATACATTATTTATATATATATATATATATATATATATATATATATATATATATATATATATATATATACATTATTTCAACAACACACCACGAGGGCCCACAGCCTAAATACTATCGTACCGTGGGTGTCGATAAGGAGGAAAGAGGCAACCTGTTAATTCTGGACTTGAAGGTTTGGAGGTTGGGAGGAGAAGGAAAAGCATGTCCCGGCAAGGAATTCCACAGCTTGGAAGTCCTCGGGACAAAAGAGCGGGCATAACAAAATGTTCTATGTCTGGTAACCTGGACAGTAAAAGGGTGCATTCGCTCTGTTCCCTTGGTAGATCTGTTGTGGGCAGCAGGTGGAGGGACTATCGAAGAAAGCTCCCCAGAGCAGTGCCCGTGCAGATATCTATAAAACAGGGAGAGGTCACCAACGGCACGTCGGTGGGCAATGGATGGCAGCCTTTGTGTGAGGGTGGGGCCACCTATGAGACGTATAGCTCTCTTCTTAATGGGGTCCAGGATAGCGAGTGTAGAATCGGCAGCGGCACCCCAGTTGTGGGAGCAATATTCGAGGTTTGACCTTATTTGCAAAGTATATAAGGTATATAGATTAGCTGGTGAAAAGTATTTGCGAGCTCGAAAGACGAAACCTAATTTCTTAGCAGCCGCTTCTGTAATTTATGTGACATGTTGGTGGCAATTGAGATTTCGATCCACAGAAATGCCAACAAGCGGAAAGGACTCATTACTTTCAATAACTTGGTTGTTCATTGTGATGGGTTTAGGGCTGGTGTATCTCTTACAAGATAGAAAGCAAGACAGATTTGGCGGAGTTGAATTGTACAAGATTTCTACTTCCCCAGTCTTATATTTTTTGGAGGTCCACAGAGACTGAATCCTCCATGAGTCTGCGATCCTCATCTAATTGGGCTAAAGATACAGGCTTAGAATATTGTATATTTGGTTGGAGGGTGCTGTCGTCCGCGTAACTGTGAACTGCCTTGGATGTGCTAGAAAGGAAGTCATTGATGTGGAGAACCAACAAAGTAGGGGCTAAAGCTGAACCCTGAGGGACCCCTGCGTTAACTGGACACAGTTTGAAGGAATGGTCATCCACGACAACAGAAATGCTCCGGTTGGCGAGGAAATTTTCCGTCCAGGTACAGAGTTTTGGTTCTGGGCCATAGGCCGGAAGTTTATTAAGCAGCGCTGCGTGCCAGACCTGGTCGAATGCTTTGGATATGTCTAGAGCGACAATCTGGGATTCACAGTGTATATATATATATATATATATATATATATATATATATATATATATATATATATATATATATATATATATATATATATATATATATATATATATATATATATATATATATATATATATATATATATATATATATATATATATATATATATATATTTGTGTCTATGCGGAAGTAGCTGGACCTTTCTCTCTTGGGATTTATATATGTTTATAAGGAAGTAGCTGGACATTTCAGCCATAAAAATTGATATGTCCAAAAGGAAGTAGCTGGACCTAACCTCACAGTGTTGCCGCACTTTTTAGTAGTATATATAAAAGTTTTCTGGTTAGTTTTATGTTGTACGCTTAAACAGGTAGCATTACGGTTTTAAGGTCTGCGTGCTGGTATACAAAGATGATATGTTTTAACTAATACATTATTTATTCTCTTTACCTTGACAGTTTTACAGTAAAGCACTTCGTGCATAATATTAAAATTATAAAAAGTGACTATAAATTATTTTTAAATTATTTGCCTACATAAATTATCACACCGGTGTGGTAAAGCAGAAAAATGATAAAAGACAAATTTTGTGTTGTAATTTTTTACCAGTTATTTTAAATTAAATAAATTGTGTATAAAAATGTATTTATGACAGTCTTGTCTAAAAACACACGTGTTTTATCTCAAAATGTAATACATTGAGTTCCTAGAAAACAAAATTATTGTAATTAGTTATCTGGATCTGAATACATTGCATGTGATCTGTTTTCATAATGGAAGTAACATAATTCAAACGCTTAACAAAACTATGATGACCAAAGCTTTTGCATAAGTTACATATGAAACACAATTCTTGTGTTATGGTTTGAATTGAACGTGAGAAATCAGTGAAAATAGTTGTCGTAAATAAATAGAAAATGCAAAAAAAAGTGGAGGACTCAGGAATTTAGTAGAAGAAAATTTGTACAAAGTAGGCAAATTTGTAAAATGTAATATAAATAGTCATTGATGTATTTTTATGTTATTTTATTTTAATATAGCTAAAAAGAAATATTTATCATATTGTCTGTCTTTTTTCGTGCTACTAGAAATGTAAGGTTTTAGAGACTGGGGAGTTCGTTTGTTTAACACTGGACAATTTTTAATCAGAAGTTCACATTCAGCTACCGAGGGGTTGCTTCTGTCCTTTAAATGTCTTCTAATGGTCTCCTTAACTGTTTCTCTTTGAGGAAAACTCCATCTTGGTCGTGCTGTTGTGAAACAATAATCATAGAAATTAGCTTTGTACAATGGGTGAAGATTGGAACCTGTGATGAGCACTGATAAGTACAATTTGCAGAACCCAATTCATTACAATACAGTTTTTTGACCCGACGATCGTTTCGCTAACAAAGTTAGCGTCATTAAGGGGATGAATAAACTTGGTTTATTCAAATTTTAAACATTAAAAAATTACTTTAGGGAAGACGCAGAAATTGAAGACATTATTCCTTTACCTAGAGGAAAACAGTAGCATATTGTTTATGCTAAGCTTATAGTAGGAAGTGCAACAGTGATAGAGTGTATACTGCGGAAGCTACTTTTAACGGGTGTTTCATAATCATTGTTTAATGTTAACTTTAAATACTTGATATTTAAATTTCCGTACAGGTTAACGAAAATGCAGCAAACAAAAGGCTTTTCCTTTGCCTAAAGAATAACCATGTTATATGTTATATTTTCTAAATTTTATCGAATTATTCATCTATTGATATAATTGTTTTTAATTTTTTAACATTTTAAATGTTTTACCTTAGAATATAAATGTTTGCAAATTAAATTTTATGCACCCCATAAAACCCCATCTAACAGGGGAGGAGTCATCCGACACGATAATATGTACTTTATAATACAAAATGCAACGATGACACTTCCCACACATTACATTATAGTCTCGGCTCCCATAATGCCTTTTTGTAGGGTGTCTTGGTTCCGAGATTATAAATATATGTACTTACATTATTTAACTGTTATAGTAGCCTCATAATAAACGTTTAGTTAACGCACATCCTCTAGTGGGCAGTATCCAACCCCCTTGCTCCGTAATTGCTTAAGAAACCCTTTAAGAAAATTCGGACGTAAAATGTTTTCTAACCCCAAGGTCATTTGATTAATGAGTACACCAACAAAACATATTGTAGGCTCTGTCTAAAGAAAGCACTGGTAATTTAAAACTTACAACTATTTAGTCTGCCTAAGAAAGGAAACTTGTTTTAAAAATGTTCTGCCAAAGTTTATTCTCAAAAAATATTCCGACCGAAATTTATAAATCGACATGGTGTCTAAATTAATAAGTCAGTCAAACTGATCCTGGAGTATTTTCAGTAATTATAGTAGATGTTGGGGCGTAACGTACTTAAAGGGTTATTATTATTTTTTAATTTTTCAACAACACACCACAAGGGCTTACAACCTAAATACTATCGTGCCGTGGGTGTCGAGAAGGAGGGAAGAGGCAACTTGTTAAATCTGGACTTGAAGGTTTGGAGGTTCTGAGGAGAAGGAAAAACATGTGCCGTCAAGGAATTCCACAACTTGGAAGGCCTCGGGACAAAAGAGCGGGCATAACAAGATGTTTTATGTCTGATGACCTGGACAGTAAAACGGTGCATTCGCTCTGTTCTTGGTAGATCTCTTGGGGGCAACAGGTGGAGGAACTATGGAAGAAAGCTCATCTGAGCAGTGCCCGTGCTGATATCTATTAAAGAGAACGAGGTCACCAACGGCACGTCGGTGGGCAAGGGATGGCAGCCTTTGGGTGATGGTAGTGTCACCGATGAGACGTATAGCTCTCTTCTGAATAGAGTCCAGAATAGTGAGTGTAAAACCGGCAGCGGCACCCCAGATGTGGGAGCAGTATTCGAGGTTTGGCCTTATTTGTAAAGTATATAAGGTATAGAGATTATCTGGTGAAAAGTATTTGCGAGCCCGGACGAGGAAACCTAATTTCTTAGCAGCCACTTCTGCAATTGATGTGACATGTTGGTGCCAATTGAGATTTCGATCCACAGATATGCCAACAAGTGTAAAGGTCTCATTACTTTGAATAACTTGGTTGTTCATTGTGATGGGTCTAGGGCTGGTGCATCTCTTATGAGATAGAAAGCAAGACTGAGATTTGGTGGAGTTGAATTGTACAAGATTTCTACTTCCCCAGTATAATATTTTTTGAAGATCCACAGAGGCAGAACCCTCCATGAGTCTGCGTTCCTCATCTAATTGAGCTAAAAAGACAGACTTAGAATATTGTATATTTGAGAGGAGGGTACTGTCGTCCGCGTAACTGTGAACTGGGTTAGATGTGCTAGAGAGGAGGTCATTGATGCGGAGAAGAAACAAATTGGGGCTCAAGCTGAACCTTAAGGGACTTCTGCATTAATTGGATACAGTTTAGGGGAATGGCCATCCACGACAACAGAAATGCTCCGGTTGGAGAGGAAATTTGCTGTCCAGGTACAGAGTTTTGGTGTAGGCCATAGACCGGAGGTTTATTAAGCAGCGCTGCGTGCCAAACCTGGTCGAATGCTTTGGATATGTCTAGAGCGACAATCTGGCATTCACCATGTAGTTTCATAGACTTGTTCCAAGAATGGGTGACAAAGGAAAGGAGGTCGGCAGTTGATCTGCGCTGACGGAATCCATACTGCCTGTCGTGGATTAGACTGTGTTTTTCAAGAAATTTTAGTAATTCGGTGTTTATATACTTTTCCATGACTTTAGAGACGACTGAAAGGAGAGAAGTAGGCCTGTAGTTGCTAGGAAGCGCTTTGGACCCTTTTTTGGGGACGGGTTGTACTCGAGCAGTTTTCCAGTTACTAGGGAATATGCCTCTATTGTAAGATGTCTAAAACAGACAGGTCAGGACAGGAGCAAGTTCTGGTGCGCATCTTTTGAGAACAATTGCTGGGATCTCGTCAAGGCCAGAGGCTTTCCTGGTATTAAAAGAAGAGAGCATCTTTCGTACCTTTTTTTTTTGTTTTGTAATATAGTATTTTGAATTAAAATTAATCCAACTCCTGCTTTTTTAGAAGATAACACAAAAACTTAATTCGAAAATAGGACAAGGTGTATAATGACTGTTGTTTTATAAACTTACGAGATCTACTTTTAGTGTTATAGAGATATATATTTTAGATTATTGTATCCAATTGTTGCAAAATATATTCTACAATTATTATCAAAAAGCCTGAGTGATCCAGTGGTAGGAAAGTATGCCGCTGGATCCAAGGGTACTGGGTTCGATTTCCAGGGTTCCCCATTCATTTTTTCAGCGCCTACTGTAAAATTATCATTTAGTTGGAGCAGGTTGAATTTCTGCAGGTTCCGATTCACTAAGGAGTCGTGAAGTCGTTAGTCCCGTGTACCGTGCGAGGTTGGGCACGCTGAATATCTCTACCCTCCTTATAGAAAAAACGGAAAAAACGGGGTTCGGCCAAATTTAAAGGAAAGTGAGTTGAAAGTTCTCCCTGTCGTCGGCGATTGGCCATAGTCGCAGAAATACGTCGCCGTTGAGGAAAAGACAAAAAAAAGATAAACAATTATCAGCATTATTACTGCCATATTACACAATGCATGTTGGTAACTTAGAATACATTCAGTTAATCAAATACACCTCTTCAAATGCGCGAACACGTCAATTTGTGGTTTTTAAGCTGTGATATTTCTTTAATAATATGAAGTTGTCCCAAATTTGAGATATGACGTCGATAATTTGTTTAACCGACAATCCTACTGTTTTCTTGGCTATTTCTAAAGTACATGTCAAGTTATGCTAAACCACCAAGTTTATATTCCTTCCCACAAAAATATACATTATATTATTTTAAAAACAGAAATAAAAAATAGATAACCTAAATCAATTTTCTTTAATAAATGCTTAGGTTGTTGTCGATTGACTATTTGTTAGTAGTATAAACGGAATTGAAATTCGTTTTACACATTTCTGGTTATCGTGGGAAAATAAGTCAACATTGATTTCTTATTCGTGCTACTAATTCCTTTAGATTTATAATAATAAATAAATAAAAATTTAAAATCTGCTGTTTTTTTTTTCAAATTAATGCGTAGGTTAAACTTATTTAACCAAAACAAACTAGGGTAGGATTTGAAAAAAAATATTGATGAGGTCGTACCTTAAATTTGACACACACTGTATGATATTTATTTTATTTTTTGAAAAGATCGCAACATAAAATGTCTATCGACATGTCGGCGAATTATTGGAAAAAGATAGCTGTATCTGATTAACTGAATTTATTCCATGTTTTAAACTCGCGCTATATGTATATAGCTGTCAAAAAATTATACTGGCAGGTTTAGGCAAACAATGTACATATTTTTTATTATAAATAAGAAGTGGTAGGGGTAGAAATAGTAGCATTGGTAAGTAAATAACTTAAAAGCTTTATTTCCTGGAAAGCCGCTGCATTTTAAGATTCACATAGTTGCATTTGCATCATGTTCGATGCAGCAGAGATAAGACATGTTTGCTGAATATAACTGGGATAAAGTTTGCGTGAAGTTATCCATAAATTCCGAGCCATAGATTTACACGTAGGGTCAGCAGAAAGCGGGATGGATCGTCGCGATCACAATATCAGTGAAGCGGATTCAACGTAGTAAATTTATGGCTAGCCATAGATGCCAGCCATATATTGCTATATGCTACTACACCTTACCGAAGAAAAAAGAATGTGTCTTAAGTGTTTTGCAATAACATAATAACACTAAACCAATCGTTTATTATTAACATAGTCATAGAGGAAAACTAAATTTTAGTATGTATTATTTGTTATTTTGGTTAAATGTACCCAAATGACAAATATTGGACAATAAAGCCAACGCCCCAATATAAAAATAGACACAAAAACAAGTTACGAAAGACCTAGTGTATAGCAATCTAGGCAAATTATTTTTTGTCACACTCTGGAAAATAAAAGAAAATCATTTGAACATCGAGATACTTATTACTAAGTTTTTTCAAATATGACTTATTTTTTGATATTTACAGTTAATGTGCAAAATCATAAAACCGCAAAATTATTACCAAGGCCCTAATGTATAATAACTCATGCAAATTATTTTTTGTCACTTTTTGTAAAAGTGAAAAAAATACATATGAAGATCGAAATAGCTATTACCACGTTTATTTTTTCGCATTTGCAGTAGATGTGCCAAAATCACAAAAACGATGATCGGGATAGCAATTAAGACGTTTCCGAAATATGAATTAATTTTTGATATTTGCAGTAGACGTGCCAAAATCATATAAACACAAAATGACTACCAAGGCGCTAGTGTATAATAAGATTGCAAATTATATTTTGTCACCCTTTGCAAAAGTGAGAAAAATGCATATGAAGATCGGGATAACTATTAAGAAGTTTCGGTAATATGAATTATTTTTTAATATTTGCAGTAGATGAGCCAAAATCATAAAAACCAAAAATGATTACCAAAACCCTAGTGTATAATAAGATATGCAAATTGATTTTTGTCACCTTTTGAAAAAGTGAGAAAAATGCATATGGAGATCGGGATAGCAATTAAGACGTTTCCGAAATACGAATTATTTTTTCGCATTGGCAGTTAATGTGCCAAAATCATAAAAACAAAAAATTATTACTAAGGCCCTTATGTATGAAAAACCATGCAAATTATTTTTTGTCACCTTTTGCAAAAGTGAAAAAACGCATAAGAAATTTGGGATAGCAATTAAAACGTTTCCGAAATATGTCATATTTTTTGATATTTGCAGTAAATGTGCCAAAATCATAAAAACACAAAATGATTACCAAGGCGCTAGTGTATAATAAGAGATGCAAACTATTTTTTGTCACCTTTTGCAAAAGTGAGAAAAATGCATATAAATATCGGGATAGCAATTAAGACGTTTCCGAAATATGAATTATTTTTTGATATTTGCAGTAGATGTGCCAAAATTATAAAAACAAAAAATGATTACCATGGCCCTGGTGTATAATAAGATATGCAAATTATTTTCTGTCGCCCTTTGCAAAAGTGAGAAAAATGCATATGAAAATCGGGATAGCAATTACGACGTTTTCCAAATATGTATTATTTTTTCGCATTTGCAGTTAATGTGCCAAATTCATAGAAACAAAAAATATCACTAAGGGCCTGACGCATAAAAGCTCATGCAAATAATTTTCTGTCACCCTTTGGAAATATAAAAAAATGCATTTGAACACCGGGATAGTTACTACCACGTTTTTCATTTCAACATTAATGATTCTGAGATACTTACTGTTAATGTGGTAAAATCACAAAACCAAAAATCATTACCAAGGCCCTATTATGAAATACTACACCAAATTTATTTTTTGTCACCATTTGCAAAAGTAAGAAAAAAAAAGAATTTAAACATCGGGATAGCAGTTAAGAGGTTTTCCAAGAATGTATTTTTTTTTCAGTCAATGTGCCACATGAAAGGCAACGGGAAACCACCTTATTTTAACCTATCGTTGCGACTACTAAGCCACTTTGCCTTCAGTCAGTGAGTGAGTGATACAGATTATTTTTATTATGTTTTGGAAAAATGATGAACTTAAATAAATTTAATAAACATGTTGTGTATACAAACAAACTACCCCAATCTCGTTATAAGAATATGTTTATTATAAAAATTTGCTATAAATTAGGTTTAAAGTGCAACTTATTTTTAGTGGCATAAATCTTGGTTACATAGCATAAGAAGACTGTTTCTTATGCTGTACGGCATACTTGAACAATGCAACATAAAAATTATGAGAATCTAATTAATGTTAGACACTCTAGTATAGCAGTTAGTGGCTGGTAATATTCAAATATTAAACCTAGCATTTTTTCTCAAATATTATGTATTTGTATATAAAAGCGTCGCATACATAAAGAACGTTTGGGCTTTGATATACCGCTTTTACGACGTTGATCCCAGAAAGTTTTACAGCTCTGTTTCTGTACCCTCCTTTTGTAAATTTCAAAGCTTTTACCTGACCTGTCAAACATATGTTTAGAAAAAATTGAAAAGTAGCTGTAGCACAGTATAATCAATCAATTATTATGCTGTGACTGTATATTAGATTTTAGCGCGTTAAAAAACCTGCAACTTGAAAAATAGGAATATAATCATATTCAATTCATTCTAAAACGGCCCGAGTTGAGAGTTGTGTATGCTGTAGTATTATACACTAGGGCTTTGGTGATAGTTTGTGATTTTAAGATTTTAAATGTAAATATAAAAAAAAGATTCCTGTTTAAAAAATTGCAAATGTCAAACAATAATGCATATTGCGGAAACGTCTCAATTGCTATCCGGATCTGTTTATGCATTTTTTTTTACTTTTGCAAAGGGTGACAAAAAATCATTTGCTATCTTATTATACACTAGAGCCTTGGAAGTCATTTTTGGTGTTTATGATTTTGACACATACGAAAAAAGAATACATATTTGGAAAACGTCTTAATTGCTATCCCGATTTTCATATGAATTTTTTCACTTTTTCAAAAGGTGACAAAAAATAATTTGAATATCTTGTTATATACTAAGACCTTGGCAATCAAGAAATAATTCAAATTTCGGAAACGTCTTAATTGCTATCCCGATATTCATATGCATTTTTTTCGCTTTTGAAAAAGGTGACAAAAAATAATTTGCATGGTTTTCATACATAAGCGCTTAAGTAATAATTTTTTGTTTTTGTCATTTTGGCACATCAACTGCAAATGCGATAAAATAATAAATATTTGGAAAACGCCCCGATCTTCATATGCATTTTTCTCACTTTTGTAAAGGGTGACAAAAAATAATTTGCGTATCTTATTACACATTAGGGCCTTGGTAATCATTTTTTTATGACTTTGGCACATATACTGCAAATATCAAAAAATAATTCATATTTCGGAAAGGTCTTAATTGCTATCCCGATTTTCATATGCATTTTTCTCACTTTTGCAAAAGGTGAAAAAATATAATTTGCAATCTTATTATACACTAGGGCCTTGGTAATCATTTTGTGTTTTTATGATTTTGGCACATCTACTGCAAATATCAAAAAATAATTCATATTTTGTCTCTTCCAAAACATTATTTTTACAAACCACCTGTAGATTTTTTGCTATATTACATGAATAGTAACTTATGCAACAATCATTTTTAATCCAGAAATTCGTAAGAAATGTCCTGACGATATTATTACTAAATAAAGTCTTAAGTAACCTCATGCTTTTTGCGGTCCTAGTGTACATAAAATTCACTAAAACATGTAAATATTTAAATAGAGTTAATATTTTGAGCATTTGGCAACACCGCACAGGCGCATTAATTTTTACTTTTAATGTTCTCATGAAATAGGTCCAGCCAATAACGCATGTACATATTAATACCAGCATGTTAATAGCTGGACGTCCAGCTATTGCACGGTTGGTCCAGCTATTATACACTTGGTATACGAAATGGTCCAGCTACTTCCGCATAGGCATAAGTATATATATATATATATATATATATATATATATATATATATATATATATATATATATATATATATATATATACACAGAGTCTCCCAAGTTGAGTAGCCTATTAGATTATTTTCCAAACTATGCCTATCTGAATGCTGAAAATTTGCACATGGGGGTTGCAGAAGATGCTCTATCTGAAAAAAATAATTTCCAAAATGGCGCACTTCCGGTTCTACCAGAAGTAGGTGCTAACTTTGTTATTTTAAATAGAACACTCTGTATATTATTACATATTTAGAATGCTTATTTGATTTTAGGTGGACTTTTATTAACAAACCTTAGTCCTATCTTCAAATGTTATCGAAATATTTCAATTTTTTCGAAAATTCGAGCCATGAGAAGGCTTTTTTGATAAGGGTATTTTAGCTTTCTGGTGGGTGTGTTAGGATATTTTTTTAAACTGTGCATTGCAGGACAACAAAGGTGTGTTGCGACATTATTGAAACAGCATTTCATATACAGGGTGTTTTGTGTAATGTATATGAATTCTGTAGCTTTCAAACTCAAAAAACTTGTTTATTTCAAATAGAACACCCTGTATTTTATTATTTTATCAAATGCTTCTGAAGACACTCTTTCAAACTGTATTAGCATTCCCTATACCTAAAAACGATTTTTCTTGAGTTATTGACATTTTTTAGAAAAAAGCACAGAATTCCGCAAAAAAAAGTTAATTAATTAACTTATTCAATAGAACACCCTGTATTTTATTGTTTTATCAGATGCACTAGAAGTCACTATTTAAAACTGTATTAGCATTCTCTATACCTAGAAACCATTTTCCTTGAGTTATTTACAACTTTTGGAAGAAAGCACAGAATGCCACAAAAATAAGTTAGTTAATAAACTTATTAGAGTGCTGTCTACAGTTTGACGTTTCAGTAATGTGACATTATTGTTTTATTACCTGAGTTGATGTATGTTTGTGTGAACAATAATTATTATTGTTATATCTTGTATATCGTGTTGGGCGAATTATTATAAATAGATAAATAAAAATAAAATAAATTACGACTCGAGAGTATAATGGAAAGCCGTAACTACTCACATGAACAATTGCTCAATTTGTTTTACTTTTACGGGGAGTGTAGCAGAATTGCCAGCAGGACATGTCGAATGTTCAACGAACGGTATCCTGAGGTACCACCAATGACAATTAAAAAATTCAGAAGGTACGAATCAAACTTCTTGAGCACTGGTAGCTGCCAGATGAAAAACTCATCAAGAAACGCACCACTAACAGGAAACGAAGACGTTGAAATCACTGTATTATCGTATTTTGAAGCCCATCCCCAGGCATCAGTAAAAACTGCTGAAGCTGATTTGAACCTGTCGCATTCGACAATACATAGAATATTGCGTAAGCACAATATGCACGATTATAAATTTACAACTGTGAATTTTCAACAACCTAGTGATGCAACACGAAGAGTGGAATTTTGTCAATGGCTCCTGGATCGTCACCAAAATAGTCCCTCCTTTATAAAAAATATAATTTGGACAGACGAAGCCAAGTTTTCACATGAAGGAATTTTTAACAGACACAATTCGCATCACTGGGCACAGCAAAATCCTCATGTGATAAGAGAGCGCTGTTTCCAGAATAAATTTAGTTTTAATGTATTTGCTCTTCTAATGGACAATAAAATGTCTTACTGTATTTACGATAGTAACCTTACCTCCAATCAGTACCTAAGAATCTTACGAACCACAGTCAGTGATTTCCTGGACACTCCTGGACACAGTCCATAGACTTGTTTCAAGAATGGGTGACAAAAAAAGGAGGTCGGCAGTTGATCTGCGCTGACGGAATCCATATTGCCTGTCGTGGATTAGACTGTGTTTTTCAAGAAATGTTAGTAATTCGGTGTTTTGGATCCTTTCCTGGGGACGGGTTGTACTCGAGCAGTTTTCCAGTTACTAAGGAATATGCCTCTATTGTAAGATGCCTGAAACAGACGAGTCAGGACAGGAGCAAGTTCTGGTGTGTATTTGTTAAAAACAATTGCTGGTATCTCGTCAAGGCCAGAAGATTTCCTGGTATCAAGGGAAGAGAGCATCTTTCGTACCTTTTTAGTTTTGAAACTGATATCCGTCATTTTATGCGCGACAGTGAGGCAAAAAGTTCAGCCTTGCCCAGGGCTGCAGAAACAATTTCATCCCCTGAAACAAGAGGTGGGAACGTGCTCTTGCAGAAAGTATTCCCAATAGGTTTAGCAAGAGTCCAGAAGGGTTTCCTGCCGTTGGAGCTTGAGAGGACTTTTTTATGTGGCTATTAAACGAGTTTTTTGCCTCAGAAAGAATGCGGACATAGCGGTTTCTTGCGTCGTTAAATGATTGACGGTTTTCTTGACTGGGATTGCGTAGAAGCGTTTTATGAGCTCTGACCTTCCCAACTCTGGCCTTGTCACAGGATTTAGAGAACCAGGGCTTTTAAGCGGCTGCAGAGGTTTTCTGTGTACGTGGAATAAATAATTTCATGCCAGCTTGGATAATTTCGGTGACGTTTTGTGAGATATCAGAGGGGTCAGGATGAGAGAAGCAGACCATGGAAATGAGGAAAAGTAATCCCGCATTTCGTCCCAGTTCGCGAAGTTGTAGTGCCAAACGACACGTGGATGTGATGACTGTGTGAGCTCGGGTTGCATTGCGCAGGAAGCAGTGACCATGCCGTGGTCTGAGCGACCAAGGGGGGCAGTGACTGATGTCTTATAGCATTCAGGTTTTGTAGTAAGAAGGAGATCCAAGGGATTTGAGCTGTTTGTTGGGATGCGAGGAAAGTAGGTTGCTGCACCATATTAGTTAAAGAATTGCTGACTGCGATGGCCTCCGCTGCTTTCCATTGTGGATCAGTTTTTTCATATCCTAGCCATTCCTTATTATGGACATTGAAGGCACCAAGAATAGTGACCTCGGAGGAAGGATATTCTGAAATCAGATGGTCGGTTTTTTCAGAAAGGTAGTCGAGGAGCTGGACAAAGTTGTTGTCAGAAGGTGACCGGTAGATGCCTGGCGGAAATGGTGCACGGAGTTAAGGTTATAATTTAGGCCACATATATTCGAGAAAGATATGTTAAATCTTGATGCCGGGGCCCCTGCACACCCCTCCCCCGGAGATCCGAATGGAGGGGTATCTTATCTCCAGAATATTTTGCACAAGGAGGAGCCATCATCATTTTTGTTTATAAGGGAAACTGACCCATACAGCAGAACTGGAAACGTCCGTCGGGACTTGATATAGGGGGTGGTACCTCCTCGGGCGTGAACACAAAATCCTTCACTATCACGTAAATGAAAAGTCCGCTACCACCTGCTGATATATATATATATATATATATATATATATATATATATATATATATATATATATATATATATATATATATATATATATATATACAACTATGCAACATTTCTTACAAATCTTCTACACTACCTAGAGACTTTCGGTTTATTTCATTACACTGGAAAACTTGTTTCAAATGATAAGTATGTTTACCAGTCAGAATTAAGTATCGCGATGAAAAATTGCAAATTTTCGTCTCGAAAATGCTATATCTTTGAAACTAGTTAATATATTTATACAAAATTTAATTCATATATTGCCATTAGACTGCAAGCTCAATGTGCCAAAATTCAATTTTGTTGAACAATTATTGTACACTAAGTGAAGGTTGAATCCTGTGATGAGCACTGATAAGTACGCTTTCGAAGAACGCCATTCACCATAACATATTCTTATTTTTTTTGTCAGATGTTACATATTATGTGTTGTGGTGAATTGGGTTTTACAAATTTGTACTTATGAACAATTGTAGTTCAAGTTCTATAGAATAAAATTTTAAAAACATGTAAAATGCCGCAAATGATAACTGTTGTTGTTAGAAAAGGACATTGCTGTGTGGTATGAAGTAAGTTAAATATAATAAACAAAGGATGGATATGTTGAATGAGTATTTAGTCGTTGCCACTGGTTCTAACCTACAGAACGTCAGAAAATTGAGTTACTTTACATATTGAATTGATGGAAAATGCAGATGCTTTGGGGTGAATGATTTATAAAAATAATGTACTTAAATATAAAATAAATAAGTTGAAACAGGTCCACTATTTCACCAATGCCCTCGTTGCGTTATGACTCTTTTTGGGTTTATTAGTTAAGATTTCATTTTTAAATAAGCCATATTTAAGGGAAATTGGATGCAATAACACACTTGATGCTTTAAGACTTTTGCGTATTCAAAGTGGCATGTAAAACATCACAGCTGAACAACAGAAAAGGCTAACCAGCACCAGGAAAATGCAGATTTGTCTGTATTTGATGAGGTTTGCATAATTAAATTATCGCACTCTCTTTTATAAATCTGTCGTAGTAACCCAAATACCATTCCTATCAACAGTCTATGTTTGAGGTTTACAGTTGCCCATTTTAATTGAAGATAATGAAAGGCACTAGGCTTGGAATATTAAACATTCATTAATAAAATCACGTGGTTTGTATATCATTTTAGCTAGATAACTTTAGAGTATACATTTGATAATATATTCATAATCATATTAGTTCGCTGGATCAATTTCATCCCTTTTAGCCCAATGAATATGCATACAGACGTGAGGAGCCTTAGTTAGGCTTTAAACGTATTTATTTATATAACTTATGCGAAATCTTTAAAATATTACTTATAAACCATTTAAAATTTTATATTTATTTATTTTATATACACTAGTCACAATTAATTATTTTTTAGACGTTAATCTTTTGAAAATTAATCGACATATAAGAAAATCAATTACATTATTGTCTACGCACACAATCTGAGAGTTAGCGATCTCCCACCTGCTCCCCAGCGTGGATTTGTTTTGATTTTGCAATACATTCTAAATTTCGAGCAGTCGACAGTTAGATTTTTCCTTTATAGACGCCATATTGAATTTTAACACACCTTGGTAAACTAATTTTTGAGAAACACACTGATGCGCTACACACAGTAGTAGTAGTAGAAGTAGCAGTGGTGGGGAGGCCAACGCCAAGCAAGTAGGCCACCATGGGCCCCTTTTGCCAACCCCAGCAACCCAGCAACCATGCTCTACTCTTCCTCGGTTCCGTCGCCAAACTGCCTCGACCTCGAGATGAAGGCCGTGACGGTCTTCAATTGGACGGTACTTACCTGATTCCTCTGCAGAGTCCTCGATCCGAACAATTCTGCTCGAAGACTCCCAAAAGCCTCGCATTCGCACAGGTAGTGGTAGGACGTTTCCTCATCCTCGCCGCATTCCTGGCAAATGGGATCCCTCTCTACGCATATCAGTGTCAGGTGTCTTCTAAGCGCGCAGTGGCCTGTTAGCACCCCAAGGATGAGGCGAAGCGTAGGTCAACTCCTTCCGAGTAGCCAGGCAGCTTTATCTCTGTCCGGCCCCTCCACGAAGTCCCCCGCCTACCTGCAGCCACCAACCGACCCCTAGTGCCTCTTCATTGCTTCCTCGGTCCACCTGTCTAAGGCGACAGAGACCGTATTTCTACTTATACCTATCGCCGGCTCCGGGCCACAGAACGGTCACCGGGAACCGAGCCTTGCGAGATTATTCGCCACGTCATTTTCTTCTACGTCACAGTGTCCCGGAACCCACATTAGTTGTACCTCCTTTGTCCTGTCTAGTCCTTTGAGGGCGTCAGCGCACTCCTGAACCTGTGTTGAGCTGATTCTGGCTGCGCAGACTGGCCGGAGGACTGCCTGGCTATCCGAGCAGATGTACACACATTTCTCGGGACTCCTCTTCACATCCTGTCTATTGGCCACAGACAGGATAGCGTACACATCTGTTTCGAATGCCGTGGTGTATGCGCCAAGAGCATAGCTCTCGCGCACCCCCAGGCCCTCGATGGATATCCCTGCCCCGGAGGATTGTTGGTCCTCCAGCCACGATCCGTCAGTGAAACAGACCAGGCCTGCGGGCTGGAATTCAACCTCATTTTCCTTTAACTGATCCCTACTGGGGATCCTGTGGGTGTATAGCCTGGTCAACCTAATATCATCCTCGGCATCCCGCACCTTTATGGCGGAAATTGGATTTTCCTCTTCCACCTCCTTGGCGACTCTTGCATGCCCTATTACTGCTCCCTTTTCGCACCAGTTTCCTGAATCTCGCATTCTGAGATGCGACGCCATCGCCTCCCTCCTGACACAGATGGGAAGCGGTGGCAGCATCAACAGGACATCTAACGCGGCTGAGGGTGTCGTCTTCATAGCGCCTGTGATACTCAGGATTTCCAGCCTTTGGAGTTTGGCCAGCTTCCTGCTGGTAGTTTGGTTCACACCGCACGATCGCAGTGTAGATCCAGTGAAGGATCCGAGGATTAACTAATCAGGTCCTCCCTATCACTCGACGCAGCTGCCAGAGGGTCGCTACTCTCTTCCTTACAACCCGTTATATTTGCGACCCCCGATGTTAGTTTGGAGTCCAGGATCACCCCCAGATATTTGACCTCCCGCCCTAAAGCTAAAGGTTTTCCAAACATCACGGGCGCCCTAAACCACTCTACCTTCCTCTTCTTGGTAAATAGGATCATCTCCGTCTTCGCCGGATTTACGGAGAGTCCCAGCTCACCACACCACCTTTAGATTATGCTATAGGCAGCTTGCGTGCACTCACAGCCGACGCTGAGGAATTTGCCGGTGACTAAGACCAGCCCATCATCAGCGTACGCCTGGGCATAGAATCCGTTCTCGAAGAGCCGCTCCAAGAGGCTGTCCATGACCAGACACCATAGATGGGGCGAAAGGCAGCTGCCCTGAGGGCAGCCGCCCGTTACACCGACGTCCAGCCCCCGGCCCCCTAAAGTCAGCGAAACTCTCCTGTCCTCCAGCATGCTCGGCACCCAGCTCATTAGGGACCTCGGCGATCCCCTATCCTGTAGGGCGGTACAAACCGTATCCGTCCTTGCCTTATCAAAGGCCCCCTCCAAATCGACGAACACAGCTAATGTGGTCTCCCCGTAGTGTAGGGCCCCTTCCACCCGCATCATGGAGCGCCGTTTCCGTCGACTTCCCCCACTGGTACGCGTGCTGACCTTTATGGAAGGGGTGATCCTTTAGGATCTCTCCCAACATAAACCTATCTACTATATTTTCTAATGCCTTAAGCAGGAATGATGTAAGGCTGATTAGCCTGTACGCCTTGGCCAGCGTGTAGTCTTCCCTTCCCGGCTTGGGAATAAAGACCCTCCTAACCCGGCGCCAGGCCTTTGGGACGTAGCGCTACACACAGTACTCAATTTGTACATTATTAGAACAATAATTTAATTTTTTTCGGAGGAAATCATATTATTTTAGAAATAACCAAATTTATTTTACTGAAACAACGATTGGCTGTCATTTCGGCTTCGTCATATAACTTACAGAAACTATTTTCTACCAGTCAATAGCATAGGCCGTGATAATTAACAAAATAAGACAACTGTTCAGTATTGTAAAATAATTAGAAGTGTTTTATTTTCACATCAAATGCAATCAATATTCTGCCCTTTGTTGTAAAAAGTGTTCAGATAAATATTCCTCATAAACGCAAAAAATGCAGTGATAGTATTTCAAAACTTTGAAGTAAAACTGTTTAAAACTAATGTATTACAAAGCTCGAGAATAAGTAATCATACAAAACAAGGAAATAAGATAATTTTGACCGATACTTAATATTCATCTGGGTTCATCCATTAATAAAACAAACCACTGCGAAATTTACACTATATGATAATTATCAGATGAAGTTTGGTTCTGCATGATGTTGTCTCTCAGGTACAAAAATAAGATACAATATATTTCACCTTAAAAATGAAACAAAAAGCAGATTCACCCCAAAAACTACAAAATAATCACAGATAGTTATGACTTATTTTGTGGTTTTGGGGTGATTCTGCTTTTTGTTTCTGTTTCAAACCACAGTGTTGAACCTCGGTCTTTTGCATTTTAATAATAATAAAATAGTAATAATATTTATTGGTGCAATACATGTAAAATATGATTGCACTAGTTAACATAATAAATAAAAACTGTTTCCAGGGAACAATAATTATTTTAGTTGCCTATTTTCTTAGCATTTGAATCTGAGATAGGATCAGTCAAAAATAAATTATATTACATCACATTTGATTGTAATATTTAAATACAGTCGTTTAATTAATTTTGTGTCGTTTGAATATTGTTTTAGCAATTATAAAAGTATGTCAAGAATACATTTAGAACAAGATATAAACAACAGCTAAGCATCAGCATTATGTTCCAGAACTCATAAACGCAAGGCAATGGGATTATTCAAGATCGAAGACACTAGAAGAACTGCAGAATATAAAATTTTACACGATGTGTAGGCTAATCAAAGTTTATTGCATTATCAAGTTCAAAACCAATTTCGCCAGGTCCAAGTTGAACTCAGCATGCAGTGAATATTAAACTGTTTGTACTGTTTTAGGTAGAATGAAATAATATTAAAGTAAATTTACATCTTGTTTTAAGACCACTTATTTAACACCGTACATCATGATTAAATACATTAATTTAGAACATTTGAATAAAGCATTAGTTTGTTTTGTACACAAAGTGTATTATTGCATCTAGTCATCATATTGCTATGTAACCCATTGGCTCTTCATAGTCTCCAAATTATCAGGTCTCCAGTTACCTTATAACCCTTCTCTCGTTTTTTTAATTGGTCCTCCGAGTATTTGAACTAGTGCCTTATGGTACTATCCTTATTCTACTAGAAACAAGCCATAAAATGTCGGTGTGCGAGGCTGCACATCGCTGTTCAGTACCCATAAAATCGCTAAAACTGAAACGGGCAGAAAACGAGATATATATATATATATATATATATATATATATATATATATATATATATATATATATATATGTGTGTGTGTGTGTGTGTGTGTGTGTGTGTGTGTGTGTGTGTGTGTGTGTGTGTGTGTTTGTTGTTGTTGTTGTAAATCAACGAAAAGTAAGAAACCAGGGTAGAAGTGAAAGCGCTGGTATATCCAATAAAGGGAGTCAAAATCACAGAGCTAAAAAACACGCAGACGGCTGTACTTTTTAAAAAAACTACAAGACAGGATAAACAGTGAAAGCGCTGTTATATCCAATAAAAGGGGAAAAAATCCCAGAGCTAAAAATACAGACAGAGGGTTGTATTTTAAATGAAAACTACAAAGCAGGATAAACAGTCAAAACTCTGTTATATCTAATAAAATGAAAAAACATCCCAGAGCTAAAAATACGAAGAGGGCTGTATTTTTAAGGAAAACTATAAAGCCGGATAAAGAGTGCAAGTGTGTTATATCTTATAAAAAGGGGAAAATACCACTTAAAAATACACAGTGCTGTATTTTTGAAGAAAAAATTACAAATCAGGGTAAACAGTCAGAGTGCTGTTGTATTCTAAAAGTAAATGAGGCAGCCAAGTGCTATTATAGTCAACAAAGCAAGGGTAAAAGTAGATAAAATAGTATCTAATAGTTCAGAAGGCAAAAAACCTTCTTTCTTCTTCCCTTGTCATCTTATGACACAGAAGAAGGGTAGGAGCCACAAATAGGGGACAAAATTCAGATGTGGAAAATTTTTCGAACATAATAAATATGGCAGAAAATGAAATACAACAAACAACTTCAGAAACCATATGTATATTGTACTCTACAGGGATAATAAGACAATGGTAAACAATGAACAAAAACGATAAAAATATCAGACACAGAATAAATCTGGAAGAAATACTGCCACATTATCGAATAAACAGTTGTAAAAATAGACCTGATATAAGGTCAGAAAAAATCATCATCAAAGACCAAGCTACATTAAATATTCCGTTCCTCACTGAAGAGAAGCAAAAATGGTCATCAGACAAAAGTATTGATTTTCCGGCTCTGCCATATGAGCCAGGCAAAAATTTTGAATCGTCGGCTCTGGTAGATGATTCCACGAAAGTTTTGAATTGACGGCTCTGCCATATGAGTCGGGCTAAAATTTTGAATTGTCGGCTCTGCTAGATGAGTCAGGCGAAATTTTTGAATTTCTGGCTCTAGTAAATGAGTTTGGCGAATTGAATGAATTACCGGCTCTGCCATGTGAGTCAGGCAAAATTTTTGAATTGTCGGCTCTGGTAAATGAGTCAGATGAAAGTTCTGTATTGCCTGCTCTATCAGATGAGGCATGCATTAAAGAAAAATTGGAAAAAGAAGTCTCTAAAAAAGTGGTGCAACAAATTACCCATACTGAAGCCAGTGGAAGTTCACTCAAAAAATTATTGAAACGACAGCTCGGACCCAATTAAAGCATGCAGACTCAAAACAGTTACCTGTAAATCAGCCGCAGCGTACTGCCCTGGCGCAAGAAGAATCCACCAGCTAGCCACAGACAAGAAAAATCAAGATTTCTATGACAAACTATTGTTATTTAATAATCAAAAATTATTAAATAAACGTGTAGAAGTAGCTAACCGAAATAGTGCAACAAGGAAACTTCAATCTGCAAAAATTTTCCAGCAACACAAAATCAATAATAATAAAATGGTCAACCAAAGAAGTAAGAGACAGCATCCATAGCGCGAGAAATATAGAAAACAGTTATATATATATATATATATATATATATATATATATATATATATATATATATATATATATATATATATAATTTATTGTAATGATTGACGTTTAATGTCAGTTTTGATCTTATATAAAATTAATAATTTTGGCAAAAATATGGTATGTGGAGATAGAGTGATAATTAAGATGGTGTATTGAAGTGGTTTAGATCTATCATAAATAAAGGCAATGGGTAAAGCATTAGATTGAAGAAATAAAAGTGAAAAAATTTTTTTACATGGTTTGTCAAAATTTGAAGTTTGCTGAATTTAATATATAATTGTCACATTGCTTTAGATATAACTTTTAAAATTATGCAAATGTACAGCACAAGTCTCAGAGTTATTGTATAGGCATACTGTATAATTTTTATCAATGAATAAATAATAATAATAAATGAATATATATATATATATATATATATATATATATATATATATATATATATATATATATATATATATATATATATATATATAATCAATAAAGTTTACCAAAGACTTGAAGAAATGAACTATCCAATAATTTCAGAATCAACAACAGAATGACGGATTTGTACACTAAGAAAAATAACTGGTCTTCCGGTCCTTGCTGGTTTCATTAGGTTGGTGGTGGTCAATTTGCCTACGTCAAGGTCATCAGCGCCACCCACGTTTACATTACTGTTTTCGATAATCAATCAAGCAAAGAAGACGAAGAAGAACACAAAGAAAAAGAAGACAAAGTAGACTACGAAGAAGGCGAAGAAGAATAAGAAGAAGCCGGACGAAGATAAACTTAAATTATAGTAAGACTGAATAATCTTTATTAATTTTATTGCGGCAATTTTAAGTAACTTATACACTTCTATATTTTATTGGTAAGTCAATAATAATTTAGTAATAGAATTGGACAGTAATATTTTATTTTTAGTCAATTGTGGTGAGAGTAAAAGTAAAGTAACGATATATATATATATATATATATATATATATATATATATATATATATATATATATATATATATATATATATATATATATAAAAGTCATCGTCGACTTCCATCATCTAGAAGAAGTAGAACGAATATCTGTGGCGTGATGTCTTTTTCATATAAAAACGTTTAGTTGCAAATATTGTGTGATTTTCCATTTTTTATTTAATTATGCTTATTAAGCGTTCCTGTTGTAAATGTTAAAGCAAGTACACTAAACATTCAGATTGGTTTTAGACGTGCTTGCTATAACATCGCTTAGTTCATAACTAGTAATCTTTATACCTTTCTCATTAAATAAACTTGTAATTATTAGCCAAATAAATTTCCTTTTTTGGCTGCCCTTAATTCAAGTTACTTAACTGGCGCTGCGATAAAGAACAGGATTTTGTGACAGTCCCTTTGTGCACAAAACTTGGAATTCGGCATTTTTGGACTGGTTTTCAATAAGAAATTTACACTTAAAGAACCAACCTGGTATATTATTTCCAAGTGAAAACACCAATACGAGCGGACATTGAAACACGATACTAGAAGAAATATGAGCAATTTCCAGTAAGTAAAACATTCCTTTCATATCATACAATTGTGTCTCGTTTATGTTAAACATTTGAACAATATACCTATTTATTTTAAGTTAACAAAGAAATTCCTTTCGTAAACATTTAAAATTCCATTGCACATATTTTACCAATTTTATTGTAGTAATTGTTATTTATGTCAATTCGAGAAAGATCTCCTATACGTCTTAATCGAATTGCTGAAGAAACAGAATTAGAAAATAGTAAAACAGATTTAATTAAATATAAAATTAATTTAGAAAATAACTCCAACTCAATTATCATGGCTCAGCAAAATACTTTAAGCATGATTTCTCAAGTCTCTATGATGATTCCGGAGTATTCTGGTAGTCAAAAACATTTAACCTACTTTATAAACCAGTGTGATTTATTTATATGCAATTATAAACAAGAAGGAAATACGGCAGAAAATTTTCATATAAATAGTATGATATTAGAATTTATTAAAGCTAAGATCACGGGCGAAGCCCGAGACGTGCTTTTAACAATTGAAAATTTAACATGGGATAGTATTAAATCAGCCCTTAAGGCACACTATTCCGACCCTAGGTCAGAAAATCTATTATTATCAGATTTGACAACAGTATTTATGACAAAATCACAATAAATACTAGATTTTATTAATGTTATTAAGGAGAAGTTGAAAAATTTAAACGAATTTGTTGAATTACAAAATTTAGAACCAGCTATAAAATCTTATAAAAAACAATATTTCAAAAGTATGGCTGTTTCTGCATTTAAAACAGGTTCTCTCGAACCTTATTATTCTCATCTTAGACTAATAAATATTGATTCTCTTGAGACAGGGTTACTAGAATGCCAACGTATTGATAATGAAATCATGCAGGCGAATTTTATTAATAGTTTAAGAAACAAAACTCATAATAGTAATGAGGCAAAGGCTCAGATTAAAAATGTAACCCCTATATTTAACAGATTACCCAGAAATTATTCAAATTTTCAACACACAAATTTTCAACAACCAAATTTTCAACAACCAATTAGTCAACCACGGTTTCCTAGCCGACCAATTAGTAATATTAGGCCAATTTACCAGCATAGAAATTATCCTTCAAATTCACAAGTGTTTGGTAACAGGCAACCACCACCGACTCCCATGTCCATTAGTACTGCTCGGAATACAAATAACTTTAGAACACAGCCTCAGGGAATAAATAATTTCTCTAACTCGCGCTCTAGACCCACCTCTGGTGTCAGAGAGCTTTACAATAATCAAGGAGAAAGTTCCTTTGATTACTATGATGAAAATCCACCTATGGATTATGAGCAAGACGAACCAATTTATCCTGAAGAGAATGAGTGCGAAGATGAAAATAATCAGGATTTTCACTTAGCAGCCTCGGGAAATTAATCGAAATTGACTTCAATAATATTCATTATCAACCCAAACTCCCGTTTATTACCATACCCACGTTAGGTTTAAAAATATTGATCGATACCGGAGCCACTGATAGCATAATCAACCCTAAAGTAGCACATAATTTATTTTCAGATTGTTTTTATAAAGAAAGTTTTGCCCTTAAGTCTGTACACCAGGTTACAAAGGGTACAGATAATATTAAATACCCTGTATTGCAAGAGTATGGTGTACATTTTCCATTCTCCTTCAGAGTTATGGATTGGCACGATAGATTCGATGCCCTTATTGGTACTGCACATATGCAGAAATTAAAAACACAAATCAACTATGAAAATCAAACAATTAGATTTGGAAAAATTGAAATTCCATTTTTCCTAAAATTAAACCCTTCAAATTTTACACCTTTTAATCAAATAGTAAAAGGTCATGATAAAATACCTGTCACTATTGACAAAGGGACAGCATTAGTTCCTAAAATTGAAACAGAAAACATTTGTGTGGAAGAATGCATAGCCGAAGCGAACAATGGTGTATGCATTGTACCCTGCACAATGAAAAATAATGTAAAGTCAATTACATTATGTTTTAACCAACAATTTGACGTATCCCCTATTCAAAATTTTAGCGAATTACAAGGACCCATAAATAAAAATTTTACTAAACCATAAGACAACATTTTAGACCAATTAAGGTTAGAACATCTAAACTCAGAAGAGAAATCAAAACTATTAAATTTATGTCATAAATATAAAACAATATTTTATCACGAAGGGTCTGATTTAACCTTTACTAACGCTGTTAAGCATGAAATTAAGACCAAAGATGGAGAGCCTGTATACGTAAAGTCTTATCGTTATCCTTTCCGTTTGAGGGAAGAAATACAAAACCAAATTAAAAAATTATTAGACGGCAAGATTATACGTCCTTCTATATCACCCTATGCAAGCCCTGTGTGGGTGGTTCCCAAAAAGATTGATGCCTCAGGAAAGAAAAAATATAGGTTAGTTGTTGATTATCGTAAGTTAAACGATAAAACAATAAATGATAGGTACCCTCTACCGCGTATAGAAGAAATTTTGGACAGTCTAGGTAAATGTACATATTTCACAACTTTAGATTTAGCTCAAGGGTTCCACCAGATCGAAATGCATCCAAATAGTATAGAAAAAACAGCCTTCTCTGTAAACATTGGGCACTACGAGTGGCTGCGCATGCCCTTTGGGATTAAAGGAGGGCCAAGCTCGTTTCAACGAGTAATGGATAATGTTCTACGTGAATTTTTGTATAAATCTTGTTACGTCTATATGGATGACATAGTCATCTTTTCAAAATCACTGCAGGAACACATGATTCGCCTAAAACAAATATTCAATAAGCTATTGGAATGTAATTTAAAGGTACAGCTTGACAAATCTGAATTTTTAAGAAAAGAGGTCGAATTTCTTGGGCACGTCATCGCTGTGGACGGGATCAGACCGAACCCTAATAAAATCTCTGCAATCCAAAAGTACCCTTTACCCAAAACATAAAAAGAAATAAAATCTTATCTAGGACTTATCGGATACTATAGACGCTTCATAAAAAATTTTGCAAAGATAGTTTTTCCCTTAACAAAATGCTTGAAAAAAGACTGTAAGTTAGACATAAATAATTCAGAATATAGAGAAGCTTTCGAAAAATCAAAAGAATTAATTACAAATTCACCAATACTAACATACCCTGACTTTGATAGAATGTTTCATCTTACGACAGACGCAAGTAACGTAGCTATTGGCGGCGTTCTTTCTCAGAAAGACAAACCTATTGCATTTTACTCGCGAACTCTAAATTCTACCGAGAAAAATTACTCGACAATAGAAAAAGAATTGCTCTCAATTATAGAAAATACGAAACACTTTAGGCCTTATTTGTATGGCAGGAAATTTTATATTGAAACTGATCACAAACCATTGGTTTGGCTATTTTCGATCAAAGACCCCAATTCACGACTAGTTAAGTGGCGACTGAAGCTAGAAGAGTACGATTATGAAATCAAATACAAAAGAGGTAAGGATAATGTTGTAGCCGATGCCCTTTCGCGGATAGAAATAAATGCTAACGAAGAAGACGAAGACTTAGAGTCTCTTTTTAATAATTTAGATCCTTCGGATTTGAGAGTTTTGACTGACGAAGATTTAAAAGAATTTGGATTAGATATCAATGACCCACAAATCAATAACGAACAACCTAATGAACCAACAGACACACAGACACAACACACTTCTGTACAAAACCCCATCTTTAACATGCCAATCTCAGAAAACGCACTTAACCATTTTAAACAACAAATTATTTTTAATCATGGTGAGAAAAATGATACGAAAATTTCCAAAGCATTTAACAATACTTGTTCAAGAGTCTATATTGAAAAAGATCATGAACTACAACAAATTACAACTTTTTTGAAAAACTATATTAATCCCGTAAACACATATGGCGTATTATTTATGCAGTCTGAATTAGAACGGTATTTTACATTGATTACCTCCGACTTGTTTAATAGCTCTGTTAAAATTATTAAATGCACCAAATATGTTGAAGATGTTTTAACAAAGCAAAGACAACTAGACTTTATACAAGATTACCATAATTCTAATCATAATGGCATTAACGAAACATATGGTCACCTTAAATCTAAATATTACTGGCCAAATATGAAGACACACATAAATGACTACATTAACAAATGCGAAGTGTGCCTTCAAGCTAAATACGAACGACACCCCTATAAACCACCCTTTTCAGGTCCTTTAGTGGCAACGAGACCTTTCGAAGTAATTCACATAGATGTGTTTAGTTTTGACAACTGTAAATTCCTTACTTTTATCGATTTATTTAGTAAATACGCTCAAGCATATTACATAATAGACAAAACTGCCCTTACGATAATAAATAAATTACGTCATTTCTTCACACATCATAATTACGTAAAGACAATCGTCTCGGACGCAGGTTGCGAATTCGACAACGCTCTACTGAAAGAATACTGCTCTTTGTTTAAAATTAACCTCCATATAGCGACACCCCAAAATCCAAACTCCCCTGTTGAGAGATTACATTCCACCTTGTTAGAAAAAATTAGAATATTGAAAATTGAAAATCCAACAGAAAGCCCACAATCTTTAATGATTACTGCGGTTTTAATTTACAATCAATCGATTCACTCCCTAACTGGATATTCACCCTTTAAGCTCTTGTACGGCCCTTACGACGAACTAGAACCGATTGATCCTAATCAGACTATATACAATGAATATAACAATAAAAGACTGAAAGAGATCGTGCCATTTTACAACACACTGTACAATAAGCAAAAAGAAAAAGCCACGAAAATTTTAGAGAAAATAAATCAGAATAGAGAACATAACATAACCGTGTCCACTGACATAGTAGCAGTCAGGACGCCTAGAGTTAGAAAAACCGACCCACTATACAAAATACATTCCGGCCCTGTAAATATCCCGCATAATAAATTACTGTTACCTCATTCTACGAAACAATCTGCTCACTTAAAGAACGTAAAAAGAATTAAAAAACGGTTTCCCTTACAGGAACCTTCTCCCTTGGCTGATGATCGTCCTTCAACAAGTGCAACCCTTGCAGATTCAGAGCATTGAAACAAACGGGTTTTTCAAAGATTACATAGGTATAGCAAAAATCCTTAATCATTATCACCGTTTCTATTTTTACTCTAATTTAACTCTAATTGAAAGTAATTATAATCAACTTTTAATTAATACACAAATTGTTTATCAAAATTTTACACATGATGCAACTATACTACATATTAAAATGTTAAATGACCAAATGTCAGTAATAAAAAATGAAATACAAAAATTGACACACTCCAGAGAGAAAAGAGGTTTGATAAACGGAGCGGGATCTGTTATTAAAATGATCACTGGAAATCTTGATCAAGATGATCTTAAAGAAATAAATAAAAATTTAGACGTCCTGTATACTAATCAAAGAGACGTGATGGTTCAGTTGGACAATTTAAATTCATTTGCAAATGTGATGACACAGCGATTCGAAGAAGAACAAGAGAACATAAATACAAATTTAAATTACATAAAAAATTGTTTTGAAGACTTATACTCTCGCGTAGAACAAAGATCAAGTATCGAATTTCAAATATCCTTAGGCAGAAAATTATTAGAGTCAATAAAAATACTACAACGCACCATTTCCCTTAGTTTTAATGAAATTACAAATATAGAGATTTTTACTTCACACGATTTAAATCATATTAAACAACATTTAAAATTAATTTATAATGATAACGAATTAATAAATTTTGATTCTAACCATATTTTTAAAATAATTGAGTTTACAAAATTTAACGTTTTATCAGTCAGAGATACTATTGTATGTCTCCTTAAAATTCCAATTCTGCACCCGACACCTGGCTCTTATTTTCGTATTTTACCTGTTCCTAAAAACAATAAAGTCCTTATTCCACCTAGCTCATATTATCTAGAAACACCTCAGAAAAATTTATGGACAGCCGAACATGCCCTGCGATAGAAGAAGCCATTGTTTGCACTGACCAACCCTATACAGAAAAGTGCAATTTAGAAGAACCATCCACCTGCCTTTTCGCGGTTGTCACAAATTATTACACTACATCAATTCAGTTAAATAATGGGAACGTGCTACTCATCACAAATCAAAAACCGTCGATATCAGAAGAATGCAAATCCAAATTAGATAAACAGATAGCTAACCAAACCTCCCTCGTATGCAGTAAGAAAAATTGCAAAATAACAATCAAAGACGAACATTATGAAGATATAAGTACGAATATTACTTGGAACCAAGATATCATTCCAAAATTAGAAGTAACACCCCAATATAAAATAAAATTTCATCCAATGTATATTAAGAAAACCGAAAAGTTAAGAAGTCAACTAGAAAAAATCAACCAGCATCATGCATGGCACCCAGCAGTCCATACCACACACTTTGGGTTAACTATAATTGGTGTTATCTTCTTTGTGATAACAATAATGGTTGTTAGAAGAAGAACAAGAAGGTCGTCAGAAGCCAGCGATGTTCAAGAAACCAACCCCCTTTCCAAGAACGAGGACGTTCTTCAAACTGGCAATGGAGGAGATAAGTCATCGTCGACTTCCATCATCTAGAAGAAGTAAAACGAAGATCTGTGGCGTGATGTCTTTTTCATATAAAAACGTTTAGTTGCAAATATTGTGTGATTTTCCATTTTTTATTTAATTATGCTTATTAAGCGTTCCTGTTGGAAATGTTAAAGCAAGTACACTAAACATTCAGATTGGTTTTATACGTGCTTGCTATAACATCGTTTAGTTCATAACTAGTAATCTTTATACCTTTCTCATTAAATAAACTTGTAATTATTAGCCAAATAAATTTCCTTTTTTGGCTGCCCTTAATTCAAGTTACTTAACTATATATGAATTATTATTATTTTAAAATTAAACGTACATAATTAATTAGTTGGTCATTAAGAGACCGAAGATTTCCACAGCGTCCAGGCAAGATTATGGAAGATAGCAAGATATTCAGAAAACCTATAGCTGCCTTAGTTACCTAGCGTTTGGTCAGATAAAATCAGTCAAAAATAAGTTATATTATCTAACATTGATGTAATATATAAATCCGGTAATTTGATTAATTTTGTGTGGTGCAGGGGCGGCTTTTCCACAAGTTATGTACTGCTGCACAACAACCAAAAATTCCAACAATATTATTCCTAATTGGATGAAACCATTAAAATCCAAATTTACTGTCTGGAAATAGATACGTGGATGTTTGAAAGCTCGCGGTTCTCTGGCCTTGAAGATTTGACCAGGCGATCAAGCGCCAGATGCCAGTCCCGGTCAGCCAATTGGATACTCAAATAATGCAAGTCTCCTAGGCCGGTCAAAGAAGTAGCTGTCTAACACCGTGGTTCTGCCAGCTCGATTACGAGCTGTTCGACGGGCATCGCTAACCATCGGACGGTTTCGGAACCGCCGCTAGAAAATAACTGCATATTTTGCAATTCGCAAGTTTGCAGACGTTTGCTTTTCATTTAGCAAGAATGCCTCTGTATATGTATAGTGTATATTATATATTATATGCATATTATCGTATTATTCGTAGAAGTTTCCTGTTTCTGATTCGAGTCAAAATGGATGTAATGTTTGAGTTAGGTAAGACTAGGTTTTATAAACATAGTTGCCAGGAACAATTAGCAAGACAATTTAATGTAGCTATACAGGATGTTCCTTAATGATATGCGAACACTTAATGGTGTGAATATACATTAAAAATTAATGATATTTATAACCTAGGATCCAAAAATAGTTTGTTACGAAAATACTGGGTGTTAAAGTTTTAAAGAAAAAATGGATATTAATTAATATTTCCGAAACCGCTTGAGATATGTCAGTGATATTTAGTACGGAGGGACAGCTAATAAATATGCATTTTTTTCCAATAATAACCTCAATTTCAGCTTTAACAGTGGCTTGCGTGCGGGCACTGACTTCGATAATTTTGAATAAAACAAAAATAGAATGCCAATGATTTTTTCCAACTAATAATCATTTTTGATATCCTCGTTCTATTGGAAACATAAAAGTACTCTTGAGTTGTTTTCCTGCAACGCGCTGTTTTTGAGACAAAAATAAAAACTCTTAAATTGTCCGAGAAAATCAATGTAGGTAATTATTGTGCCATAAAATTATCAGGTTCCCTAAATCAGAATTTTATTTATCTTTACATTTTTTTTCATGCAGCACACCCAAAAATCTTAGGCACAAGCCACCACAGGTGTCGTATGCATATTGTTTTAGCCATTATAAAAGTATGTTAACAATACCTTTAGAACGAGATATAACCAACAGCTTAGCATCATCATTGTGTTCCGGAACGCACAAGTGCAAGACACTAAAATTTTTCAGGAGCGACGATACAAGCAAAACAGCAGAATATAGAATTTTACAAAATATGTAGGCCAATCGAAGTTTATTGAACTATTAAGTTCAACACCAGGTTTTTTTATGTAGAAAGAAATAATATTATACGTAAATTTACATCTTGTTTTGAGACCACTTATATAACACTGTACATCACGATTACATACATTAATTAGGAACATTTGAATAAAGCATTAGTTTATTTTGTACACAAAGTGTATTATGACATCTAGTCGTCATACAACTATGTAACCCTCATTTATTTTAAACATCATAAAATTAAAACAAAAATAGGTCAACGGTAACAAAACAAAATGAAAAAAAATCAATTATTACAGATGATAATGAAATGAAATACATATAGACACACCGCCTGGCGCTAGAGCTTTAAATAAGGTATTTAAAATATTCGCCAAACGAATAAAAAATGTCAACCAATAGCAACTTGTTAGATTTCGTCAAACATTTTATTTTGAGTTACGTTATTTGATTTAGTAGCTTGGTAAAAAATTCAACTCCAAAATAGTCAACATCTTGTTTTCATTAAACGCGAATAACATAATATACAGTGTGAAACACATTTATGAATTAAAATTCATTATTCAGCAAGAAATAAGTTTTTGTGGAAAACGCTGAGACACGTGAAGTTTAATTTGTCGAACGTTATCTTATAATCATAGTTTAATTTTTCATAACAACTCGATGGATCACATTTTTCTGAATGCGGAGATACCCCATATGTATGGTCTAATATTACAGTTTTCAATACAGGGTGGAAATTTAATGCCGGAATATTAAAACTAAACAGTTTACCCTGAAATTCAAATTTCGAAAATAAACTTAATAAAAACGTCCGTTTCTTATTATAAATGTTCAAAATTTTGTCCATTTTTGTTATAAAAAGATCTGGAACACAAGAATACATTTTTTATAATAGAGATATATATATATTATAATACTTTAAATGAGCCTGTATTAGAGACTTTAATCCAATCTTGAAGGTCCGTTTAAATTTAAAGTGTTAATTCTAGTAATATGTCGCAACAATAGTGTACAATTCTTATGGAAATTCACTACCATAATGCACTTGTTGCGTCTAAAAATTTTTGCAATATTTGTTTTGAAACTCTTTACGTTTTTGGCTCATATCAAACATTGTAATACGGCGTTTTTACCAATAGATAACGGAGTCCCATGAAAATGACGCATTCATGGAAGTTTTCGTTTATATTATTTCTAGAAAAAAAAACCTATATTATATACAAGGCTCTTAAATAGTGGTTGAATTTGAAAACATTAAAATTCCAGTACCTAACTTTCACATGTTTTATTTCAATTTTAATTACAGATTATATAATTTGAATTTTGTGTATTTTATCAGCGAATTTTCGTATAAAATAAATCGGTCAGTTTTCGCAGAAATCCCTTTTTAGTGAATTTTCTTAGAAAAAATTTCTTCAAATGAGCGCGATCTAGGACCCCTAGAACCCATATCTGGGGTAGGTTTCAATTTTATATGTTTATATATATATATATATATATATATATATATATATATATATATATATATATATATATATATATATATATATATATATATATATGTGTGTGTGTCACACCGATAACTCAAAAAATCATGAACCGATTTTGATAAAATTTAGCACCTGCCTTCCTTTTGTAAGTGGCTTAGAGAAGTTCGTTAGCCAGAAAAATCGGACCAGGTTTTCCAGGAAAATTTTGGGTTTTCTTTCGAAAAAAAATTTTATCTCAAAAAATAGGAAAGCTCTGGTAACCAAAAATTTGGTACGTAAGTTTACGACATTAAAAGGAAACTATATACCAAAATATATATTTCTATGTTAAAAGAAAAAAAAGTTATAAAAAAAATTCGTGCCAGATCATTTCTATGAAAATTCACTACCATAACGCACTTGCTGCGTCCAGACTTTTTATCAAATTGTGACATGTTAGTGATTAATAAGTAATGTTATATGTAATAAGTTATTGTAAAAATGATGCTTTGTGAATTTTCGTGAAAAAAAAATTGTTTAGAAGATTATCGCGTAAAAAACTATTTAGCTAATTTTACTAAAATACTTTTATATAAATATAGCGTAACATTACTCAAGCCAATTTTTGTAAAACAAACGGCTAATCTTCAGAAAGGGGTTCTTGGCAAATTTACATGTGATTTTTTTTTAATTTTCTAAAAAGCCTTTTATGAATAATTATATCTTTCTAAGTGTAGTTTTTATGTAAATTTCTTTAATTGTTGGGCCTGAAAATTGGACCCGTTTTTTTTTCATATTTTTTTAATTTTCGGAAAATGTTTTATATTTTTTCAAACAATAAAGTTATTTTGAAGAAATCTAGTACATGGTCTCTCCTATGAAAGTTATACTTAAATATCTCTTTCATTAAACAAAACACACATTTGAAATTAGAAACATTTTGATGAAAATTCACTACCATAAAGCACTTGCTGCGTCCAGACTTGTTCAAATTAATTTTTGGTTCATCTGTCAGGTCATTTATTTTCTTCTATCAGGAAACTTTACAGTTACCACTCATATGTTTTTCCCTCAGGGCTCGTCCGTGACTTCGCCGCTCCGATAGCACTGCGGCCTTTGGCTTATTGTGCATGCCCTTAGCCTTTTTACTCCACCCATTCCAAAATCACTGTGCCTTGAACTAGTCTGCACAGCGATTGGTAGGGTCAAGTTTTATATTGCTCTGTCTCCGGTCTAGACCGACCGTAGATCAGTTGTCTTTTGCGGTCCAGAGCTTTCCACTCGCACAAGATGTGCTACGCTGATTCCTCCCCCTCGCTGCAGAGTCTGCATGCGATGTCCCCCTCGAAGCGCCCCATTTTATGCGGGTGTTTCTTGACGGCCACGTGTCCCGTCAAGATACCTGTTATGTTACTGAGCTGTCTTCTGCTAAGATTTAGCAGCTCCACAGCTCTTTGAATGGGTTCGTCAATGACTGACTTCTCATGTATGAGCCCTGGAGAGTCTGCTCAGTACACCTTGTGTTTGTTTCTGACCCAGGACTTAATGTCTCCCCTGGCCGTGCCCTTTGTCACGCCCAGAACCGGTTCTGATCCCATAAATGGTTCTGCTGACCCTCTCTTTGCAAGACCTGTTCATTGCCTTTGACCAGCGAGTGACCCGGCACCCAGATGAGGGTGACCTCATTCTGCCCAGCCAGGTCGATCTTCTCGTCTCGGCACTCACTTACCAGCCAGAAATTTACCCGTAGGCTACGTAGGGCCTTAAAGGCTGCCTGGATGTCTGTGGCTATGAGGATCCGCTTGTTGGTGTAGCCCCTCCTCTCGTTCTGCCGCACACAGTGCAGGATGGCGTACATTTTGACCTGAAAGACCGTTGCATGGGCTCCGAGGGAAATACTATGACTTACCCTAGGTCTTTCCGAATAAATACTGCCCCCGTTCGAGGCTCCCAGCCGGATCCGTCCGTGAACCAGACAAGCGCGTCCCGTGATATGCCCGGCGTCTCCTCCCGCCATACCTCGCGGTCGGAGATTTCCACTGTAAAGTTGTTTTTCCTGCAGATTCCCGGTCTCGCGAAGTCTGACCTCATTTCAAGCATGGGCACCTTCACGATCTCCTGAATTTTGCAGTGGCCCCTGAAGGCTTTCAGTCTACCACTGCAGGCTAGTCTGTATAGTCGTCGCCTGGCCTCCTCCATAATAACTAAGTGTAGGGGGGGGGGGGGTCAGTTCCAGCAACACCTCCATGGCTGCTGTTGGGGTTGAAGTACCACTCATATTAGTATCGTTTATTTTCTCGATTTTACTTCCACATCGTCAATACGTATGGCATCGGCGACAAAAAAGTTTTGTTTTCCTTAAACGTTATAAAAAGTCTCAAAACATATAGAAAACATGATTTCGGAAAGAAAGTTTTTGTGTCTGTCCTTTTGTCGGTCTGTATGTCTGTCTGTTTGTAGCCACGGTAACTTTAAAACGAATTGAGATATCGTCTTAAAATTTAGTATATAGTTAGCACCCGAAAAAGGAACGGTTCGGATTATTTTTGGGTCAAATCGCTCTAGAAGGTAGGGGATGAATGGGGGATGATTTGGTGAAAATTGACATTTTTTCGTTAAAACTCAAGTAATATGTTTTAGGGTTTTTTTTCTCCCTCCGAGCTCGTCCTGGATTTTTTTTAATAAAACGCCCTACAAAGTTTTAAAACATATGGAAAACTTAATTCTGGAACGAAGATTTTTTTGTCGGTATGTCGGTCGGTCGGTCTGTCGGACTGTACGCTGTCTGTTAGTAGGCGCAATAACTTTCGAACGAATTGAGATCTCATCTTCAAATTTGGTATCCAGTTAGCACGCGATAAAGGAGCGCTTCTCATTGTTTTTTAAGATCGCTTCAGGGGGTAGGGGCTAAATGTTGGGTGATTTGGTGAAGATTGACATTTTTTCGTTGAAACTCGAGTAATATAACGTTTCAGAAGTTTATAGAGACAGGAATACGAATATGTTCTTTGTGGTCAAGTCATGTACCCTAAATTCATCTCATGGGAATGTCTTTCCGAGAAGAGCAGATTATCAGGCATGTGGAAGTTATGATTCAATTTACAGCACAATTTAATTTAACTATCTAACGAAATTTTATTAATTTTTATCTTATCACCCCATCAGCAATATTTTATTGGTAATAGGCTTTTAAATAACTTTAATAATAATACGCACATTAGATGTACCCTCTAGGTGAACCGCTTGTGTCGCTATTGCTATTTCTTCAATCGGTTTTCGCAATTTGTTGGCAGTATTTTATAGTTTGCTTCTGGTGATCAGAGTTTTAACTGAACTGTGTCTAGACTATCACTTCCTCATTTTGATTATATGCATCAAATTTAAAAAAAATCAATTTTTGTACCTGGCAATGGGGGTGTAACGTCTTACACATTTCTATTGGGCATAGAAGGTATTGCAGTGTATATGGCGTCATATTCTTCATTTAGTGGAGTCGCATTGTGATATGTGTAGAAAAGATTGGAAGTTTCCTCCCCTATGGGCAAGTTTGGAAGTTGTCTCTCCAGTGGCAACGGTTTAGCTCCTCTACTAGGAACTTGCTGACATTTGTCCCCCGATAAGAACGGGAAAAGTGAATGGAACTAGGATTTCGCCTACTTCATCTTTTCTTCTTTGGAAATTTTTATCAAGTTAGTTAGAGTTTAAATTGGAAAAGGAAGGTGATAAACGTTCGTTGAGATATTCATACCTTTCAGAGAAAATTGACATTTCGGTCAAGTTTTACTGTTTAGCCGTCTCTAGCCACATATTACAATGTGACTCAATTAAATAAATAATATGACGCCATATACACTTCAATAGCTTCTATGCACAATAGAAACGCGTAACACGTTACACCCCCATTGACAGGTACAAAAATTGATTTTCTAAAATTTGATGCGTATAATCCAAATGAGGAATTAATAATCTAGATACAGTTCAGTTAAAACTTTGCTCACTAGAATCAAACTATAAAGTACTGCCAACAGATTCCAAAAACCCATTGAAGAAATAGCAAAAGCGACTACAGCCAGTTCACATAGAGGGTATCTCTAATGTGCGTATTATTATTATTATTACAGTTATTCAAAAGCCTATTACCAATCAAATATTGCTGATAGGGTGGTAAGATAAAAATTAATAAAATGTTGTTCGATAGTTAAATTAAATAATGCTGCAAATTGAATCATAACATCCAAATGGCTGTGATAGTCTACTCTCCTCGGAAAGACATTCTCATTAAATGAATTTAGGGTCCATGACTTGACCACAAAGAACATATTTGTATTCCTGTACCCATAAACTTCTGAAACATTATATTACTCGAGTTTTAACAAAAAAATGTCAATTTTCACCAAATCACAACACATTTATCGCCTACTCCCAGAATCTATCTTACTCAAAAACATTTCGAAGCGTTCCTTTGTCGGATGCTAACTGGGTACCAAATTTAAAGATGATATCTCGATTCGTTCGACAGTTATTGGGCTTACTAACAGACAGAAGTACAGGCCGACAGACCGACTGACAGACAAAAGAATGTTTGTTCCAGAATCAAGTTTTCTATATGTTTGAGACTTTTTAGGCCGTTTCGGCAAAAAAAAATCCGAAATTTCTGTCACCGATAGTCCACCCCACACATTTAACTCCTAACTCAATTTCAGCACAGAATACCAGATGTGTGTTGAAATTGAAAGCTTGCTAATAAACAAACCCGAAAACCTTATGGTACTCGAGTTTTAACGAAAAAAATTAAATTTTCACCAAATCACCCCCATTCAACCCCTACCTCCTACAGCGATTTTACCCACAAAAAAAAACAATTCGAACCGTTAGCTTGTCGCGTGCTAACTGTGTAGTTACTAAATTTGAGGATGATATCTCAAATTGTTCTAATATTATTGTCAACGCTCGGGACGCCAGCCGACAGCAGACCTAACCAGAGGAAGAAGGGGTACCTCGGGTAGAAGGGACCTCTAAGATCAGAGTCGGTAGGATACTCTTTTTGCTAGCACATTCATCGATCAGAATCAATGAGATCAAGACGCCAAGGTGTGGAACAGTTATATTATCATAATATTAAGTCTATCAGTTGTAAACTATTAGTTAAATATCCTAAAGAGTGTTCAAACAAAAAGTAATACAGTCCACTAATTTAAACGTACCAGCAATATATTCAAGAGGACATCATTGGTCCGCAACAGTTATGGTGGCTACAGACATGCAACCGACAGACAGAAATACAGTCCACTAATTTAAACGAACCAGCAAAATATTCAAGAGGACATCATTGGTCCACAAAATTTGGTCAATCGAGCCACAACAGATCAAGAAGCAGGAAATCAGCAGCACCAATCCATTGCTTCGTAAGTCCCTTCCACTTCTATTCATTTACTATTTAACAAAACCCATTTATAAATCGGTTTTGTTAAATGGTATTATAGAAATAATATATTATAGTATAATATTGTTTCTATTTGTGTCAGTGCAACTCCAGTTTTAATTTACACAATGTCTGTAATAAGTCAAACATCAGATAATCCAATTAAAAAAGTCCAGACCAATTGAAAAACATTAGAACAACAATGAGAGGTAATGTTACGCGTTGCAAAACTTTTCTTTCCAACAATAATTTTGCCAAATTTGCGATCAAGTCGTAATGCAAATTCATTTAAGAAAGACAAAAATTGAGCCACTATGGCAAAAATTCGAATCAATTCAATATGTTTTAGATGAAATCGATCCAACTGAATCAGATGTTCAACGTGACGGTTTCTAAGAAAATTATTTATCAACATTAGCTCGAGCCAAATCTATTCTTTCTGAGTATTATAAAGCTAGCGATGCTTCGGTATCAAATGTAGATGAGATTAATGTATCTTCCAATCATGAAACTCAAAGTACGCGTGGAACAAACGAGTATTTGCCTAAAATTAATCAGGTAAAACTACTGACAATAAAACTGCTCACCTTTTCAGGTAAATATGAACAGTGGATGGGATTTAAAGATGGTTGAAAGCATTAGTAGAGGATAATAAGAATTTGTCAGACAATTAAAAAATATGGTTACCTGCACACATCTCTCGAAGGAGATGCAGCAGAAATTTTACAGTATCTGGAAATTTCCACCATAAATTATCAAGTTGCTTGGCAACTTACTGACAGACACGAGAATAAAAAAATAATAATAAAAAATCACATTAAGGATATTTTTGAATTAAATGACGCGAGAGTCACACACGGAACTTACCCACTTATATGACAATACTTTAAAACATTTAAGGGCTTTAAAGGTACTAGGGGAATCAACAGATCATTGGGACCGTATTAATATTCATATCTTGACACAAAAGTTCCATCTTAGGACTCGCAGGGATGGGGAATCATTTAATTGCAAATCAAAATTGCCAACAATGGAAAATTTTAAAAAAATTCTTAATATTAAATGGGATATTTTAGAAAATCTAAGTTATGCATATAAAGACAAAAACAATAAAACATTTGTGGTTCATCATAGTAAGACATGTAACAAAAAATAGTCAAACTCTCTTGCATCGACAAATAATGATCACAAATTTAAAAGGTTGTCATTTATTAAATGGTTTTTTTTTTCTATAAAGGTGAACATTGTCTTTACCAATGTAGTGAATTTCTCAAATTGCCACTTGTTCAGCGGTTCACAGAGGTCAGGCGATTAAGACTTTGCGAAAATTGTTTACGTAACAATCATAAGCTATCAGACCGCGAGGCAGGTAAATGTAAATATTGTCAAAACCTTCATAACTCAATCCTTTGTAACAATGGCCGATAATCCACAAGCAGGTATCGGTCACCTACAATAACCAACAACCCTAAACGGCCAAACAAATAACAGGCGAAACAAGTCATCCGACACGATAATGTGTGTTTTATAAAATAAAATGCAATGATAATACTTCCCACACATTACATCATAGTATCGGCTCCCATATTGCCTTGGTCTAGTATGACGTGGTACCGAGATTATAAATACATGTACTTACATAATTTAACCGTTGTTGATTGTACTACTTTGTTAATTAAACATTAAGAAACGCACACCATGTGTGCTTGGGGCAACAGTCAACCCCTCGTAGTTGTGAAATAAATTATTTTAAAAACTCCCTTACAACTCCGAGAGAACTTCAGAACTTCACTAACATTTATTGCTACCACATTGATGGAAAAAACATTTCAAAATTCACAGGAATATTATCAAAGATATTATTTCTGAACGTCATAACGTCTGGGTTTGACATGGTTAAAGGAAATTAAAGGCTTTTACTACCAGACAAACTGATTTATTCTCAAAACCCTACGCGTTTCAACACATTAACGTGCCATCTTCAGGGATTTAGACAAATTTCCTGTCTCAATTACAGAAAGATGCTGTACGAAATGTTGTCAAAGTTTGGCTTTTCATCTATTGTCCTCAGGATACCAAACAGATGATGAACCCTCTGATTTCTTCAAGTCTTGTGATGTTCCTGCCTTCCTGTTTTACGCAGTTTCTGTTTGGTGTCCTGAGGAAAATAGATGAAAAGCCAAACTTTGACAACATTTCGTACAGCATCTTTCTGTAATTGAGACAGGAAATTTGTCTAAACCCCTGAAGATGGCACGTTAATGTGTTGAAACGCGTAGGGTTTTGAGAATAAATCAGTTTGTCTGGTAGTAAAAGCCTATAATTTCCTTTAACCATATTATCAAAGAGATGTACCGGCATCGGCGGCAGGTCAGTCGAGCCAGCAATTGTCACGTGTACACAATAGCGTTCAGGCTAATTCATCTTCACTACCTGCTTACGCCCTTTTATCGACCGTCATTGTAACTATTAAAAATAAAAACGGAAATTTATATGAGTGTCTTGCTTTACTGGACAATGCAATTGAAAGTAATTTCATTGCAAGAGACTTATGTATAAAGCTTCATTCAGAAACAAATAAAACCGAATTTTCCATTAAGGGCATAGGTGAAAAATTATCAAACCTCAATGAACAAACGAATTTACAAATCAAATCTAGGTATAATAATAATTAGCAAGGGTAATTTTTTTAGTTTTATCAACAATTACAAGCTAACTGCCAATTAGTTCATTTAACATTACTCCACTAAAAATTCCTACTAACATCTTAAATAACATGACTGATCCTACATATAACAGATCAGACAATATTGATAATATTGGTTTATAATAAGTCAAGATGAATCTGAATTAGGTCCTTGTTTACCCGTATTACAATCTACGTTATTTGAATCGATCGTTGCAGGGAAATTACCAATCACAAATTTTAATAATTCAGTAACTTGTTTAAGTACAATTGACAAAGAAATTAATGCTGAAGTAGCAAAGTTTTGTATCATCGAAGAAGTAACAAACAACAAATCTAATTTATCAGAACCTGATCAATATTGTAAATATCATTACATAGATAATACTAAACGTAGTAATGATGGCCGTTTCATGGTCGAAACACCTTTTAAAAATTCTGTCCATCGCTGAGGGAATTCAAAAAACCTAGCTTTATCAAGGTTTGAGAAGCTAGAAACAAAGTTAAATAAAAATTTTAAATTAAAACAGGAATATTCACAGTTCATGTTGGAATAGGAAAAGTTACGTCATATGACCACAATTAGTTTAGATAATGCTGAAGGGTATTTTATACCTCATCATTGTACAGTTAATGACTCAAGTCTTAAAGGTTAAGGTAAGATGCTTACTGGCAATTAGGCCAATGCTGACCCTTTTTGCTCATCTAAACTAACCTACCCTCCACCTTAAGCTCGATCTCAACGACAGAAGTGATTTGAAAAATCATCCGCTGCCGGTGAGTCCGAACCGTCGTCCCCCGAGTCCGAATTGGGAAGTTTGACTGGACTTTCCAACACGGCCACGGCGGCGCTAAGACTTAAGTCTTACGACAAAGGTTAGAGTTGTTTTACTTGTTAGTGAATTTTCTTAGAAAAAATTCACTAATGAGGAGATCTCGACTTTTGAATTTTGAAAAAATTTCTACAAATGAGCGCGATCTAGGACCCCTAGAACCCATATCCGGGGTCAGTTTCAATTTTTATACGTTTTATATATATATATATATATATATATATATATATATATATATATATATATATATATATATATATATATATATATATATATATATATATATATATATATATATATATATATATATGTATCACACCGATAACTCAAAAAATAATGGGCCGATTTTGATAAAATTTGGCATGTACTTTTCTTTTGTAAATATCTTGGACAAGTTCGTTAGTCAGGAAAATCGGACGAGGTTTTCCGGGAAAATTTTGAGTTTTCATTCGAAAAAAATTATTATCTCAAAAAGTAATTAGCCGATTTTAATAAAATTTGGCATGTACCTTTCTTTTGTAAATAGCTTTGACAAGTTTGTTAGTCAGGAGAATCGGACAAGGTTTTCCGGGAAAATTTTGAGTTTTCATTCGAAAAAAATTTTTATCTCAAAGAATAATAGGCCGATTTTGATAAAATTTGGCACGTACCTTCCTTTTGTAGAAGGCTTTGACATGTTCGTTAATCAAAAAAATCGGACGAGGTTTTCTGGGAAAATTTTGAGTTTTAATTTGAAAAAAATTTTTATCTTAAAAAATAAAAAATCTATGATAACCAAATTTGGTAGGTAGGTTTACGATATAAAAAGCAAACTATATACCAAAATTTAGATTTCTATGTTACAATAAAAAAAGTTATAAAATATTTTGTGCCAGATCATTTCTATGAAAATTCACTACCATAACGCACTTGCTGCGTCCAGGCTTTTTATCATTAAATGACGTTTAGTACATCGGACCTACTATACAACAAGACTTATTCACAATATTATAAGATTTTAGGAAACACAAATATGCTTTATCAGCGGACATATCAAAAATGTACCATAGTAGATGACAGTACTGGTGTGCGTGTGTGTGTTTATTTCTTTAACGTCGGCCTATTTCCGCGATCATGGCCAGTCACCGACGCCAGGGAGCAGTTTCACCTCACTATCCTAGAAATTTAGTCGAACCCCTGCCTTTCTGTAACGCGGGTAGGGATCTTTAACGCGACGAACATCGCAGGGACACGGGATCGACAGCTTTACGCCCCCTCCGAAGGGCGGAACGTGCAGACATTCGACTTGCTCAAATACAATGCCATAACCACGGTTGATGTTAATTGTGCAGTATGTACTAAAAAAGTGAAAGGAGTACCCTGGGAACAAACTCAGTACCCTTCGGTTCAGAGGCACACGTTCTTACCACTGGACCACCGAGGCTTTGAACAGTACTGGGTTATTGGCGGTAGAAATTTTGCTAGAAAAACCGGTCACCAGTGTATACGATGCTTTAGAGCAAAACCGAGTACTGTCCAGTAAAAAATGGGGAAGTTACCTGAATGCAGTGTCTCAGCAAGATTTCTCTTTTATAGTGTAGACGTTGACTACGGTGGTCCATCTTTAGTAAATGATCGAGAAACCCGCGGAGAGAAACTTTTGAAGGTATATATATGTCTGTTCGTTTGTACCAGTACAAAGGTGGTACACTTAGAGTTAGTATCACAATTAATAACAAACGCTTTTATTCAAGGCTTGAGACAATTTGTTTCTAGGCGCGGGAAACTACGCCATCTTTTTTCGGACAATGCATTAAAATTTATTGGAGCAAACAATACACTTTCACGACTGTCACTTGAGAACAATAATGATTAATTAATATAATTAATTTGGGAGGCAGGTATTAAATCCACTAAACACCATTTAGTCAGGGTTTTGGGGAACACCAATTTAACGTTTGAACAATTTTGCACTTTACTGGCCCAAGTCGAGGCTATATTAAATTCCAGACCACCTTCTCCCATATTTCCAATCCTAACGACGACAATGCACTTACTCCTGGTCACTTTCTGATTGGTCGACCATTAACGGCCATACCCGAAGAAGACGTATCCTCACTGCCCTCCAATCGTTTACCTAAATACCAGAATTTACAAACTATTTGCCAGCACTTTTGGAAACGCTGACAAAGGGAATATAATAATAATAATAATAATAATAATAATATGTTTATTGTTCATTTCAACAAATACAGAATAATTCAAAAGTCGATTACATTACATAAGACTAATCTAAAAATAATTCTAATCTATTGTTAAAATCTAATTTAGGCCTTATTCTAATTTCAATTTAAATTTAATATCCTACAAAATGTTTTTAATGCGTGTACTGTAAACCCGTGGGGGTTTGTGTGTACACATTATTTATTTATGTCGCGGTAATGGAAGTTCGATATTATTTAAGGCACGTTTATAAGAGAAAAAACTATATCTATATAAAAAAATAAAAAAAATGTTAGTTTTTAAAAATTATATAATATATAAGACGAGTTGAAGGGAATGAATGTAAAGAAGAGAAAATATATATATACCAACACAAAAATAAACATTAAATAGTTTAACAATAAAATAGTGTTTGTTAAGCTTGTGAGAGTTTTTTGCGTAATTGATCCTTGTTTGTCTCGTACCACTTTTTAAAAGAACCTACGAAATTTTTAAAAGTACTTTGTGTGCAGTGTGCTGGAATCTCATTGTATATTAGTGGCCCCATGTATAAAATGTGCTGTTGTGAAAAACTTAACGACCTAAATGGAACTGTTACTTTGATTGAGCTAATTGATCTTGTTGTAATAGAATGCGATATAGGTGAATGATAAATGGGGAATTTTTTCATGAATTTAGCAACTGAGAGTATAAAGAGGTCTGACACTGTGAATATACCGCTATCCTGAAACACTTTTACACTAGGATATAATATTGTTCTATTCAGCATTGTCTTTATGATCCATTTTTGTGTTATGTTTAGGCATCTGTGGTGTACCTCGTATGCGTTTCCCCAGGCTATGATAGCATAACTAAGGATTGACTGAACAATACAAATATAGACGCACTTTAGCCACTTCCACGATAAAATATGCTTTAATTGCTTAAATTTATAAACTGTTTTTCTTAGTTTGTTGTTTATATAATCTGTGTGAAAATTCCATTTCAACAGCTGATCAATAATGACCCCTAAATATCGTGTGTTGTCTGTACGTATTATTTTGTTAACGCAGGAGCAGTTATTTTTATTATAGCAGTCATAGTCATGTATAGTAATACTGTTCATATCTGGTATTTGTGACAATCTAGGAGCAAATGTTATAAATGTTGTTTTCTTAAGATTTAAAGTCAACAGATTGGAGTCGAGCCATGACTTTACCGCCATAATACCCTCAGCTGCTGTCTCTTTTACAGTTTCCCAATTAGATTCTTGAAAAAGTAACACCGTGTCATCCGCGTAGCATACAATTTTTCCAGGAATGTTAACACTTAGCAAATCGTTTAGATATACAAGAAACAAAATAGGACCAAGAACAGTTCCCTGAGGCACCCCACATGTGATAAGGCCGTAGTTACTACACATACCGTTAATTTTAACCCTCTGTCGACGGTTGGATATATAGGATTGGAGTAAACGCAGAGAGATTCCTCTTATCCCAAGATTTTCAAGTTTTTGTATTGGAATTTCGTGCGAAATGGTATCAAATGCCTTAGCAAGGTCCAAGAATATTCCTATGCACTTATTTCCATTATCTAGATTTTTATAAATATATTCTGTTACTTCAGTAACTGTTCTTTCTGTATTAGAGCCGGGTTGAAAACCGTATTGATTAGGGTTTAGTAACTTATCTTTTTCGAGATAATTAAGGAGCCTAGTTTTAATGCACTGTTCGATTAATTTACCAATTACATTTGTTAGTGAATGTATAACCGAATTACAGAAAGGAACAAAATGGAAGAATAATTGCCAAGAACAACTAAAGATTGCTACTTTGTTCCTTTTGAAGGAAGCCTACGTTCCACCACTGTCCTGGCCAATGGACAAAATCAGACGACTACATCCAAGTCAAGACAGTGTCATTAGGGTGGTTAGCGTTGGAGTCCAGTCCTCCCAGGTTAAGCGATCCACTGCACATATATGTGTCGTTCTCATCCATCCACTCAGAGGAACCAGAAGAATGCATTGAAAGCACCATCTTTCAGGGCCGGCGGGATGTCAACGCTCAAGACGCCAGCCGACGGCAGACATAAGCAGAGGAAGAAGGGGTACCTCAGGTAGAAGGAACGTCTAAGACCAGAATCGGCAGAATATTCTTTTTGCTGGCACATTCATCGATCGGAATCCAAGAGATCAAAACGCCAAGGTGTAGAACAGTTATATTATCTTAATATTAAGTCTATCAGTTGTAAACTATTAGTTAAATATATTAAAGAGTGCTCAAACAGAAACTAATACAGTCCACTAATTAAACGAACCAGCAAAATATTCAAGAGGACATCATTGGTCCGCAACAGTTATCGTGGCTACAACCAGACAGACATACAGACCGACAGATCGACAGACCGATAGACGGACAGACCGACAGACCTACACACCGACAGACAGACATACCCACAGACACAAAACCTCTTTCCCAAATCATGTTTTAGATATGTTTTAACACCTTTTACGACGCTGAGCAAAAAAAATTTAAATTTTTGTCGCCGATGCCATACTTCCACACGTATTGACGATGTGGAAGTAAAATTAAGTAAGAAAATAAAAGTTGACCAATATGAGTGGTAACTGTAAAGTTTTTTGATAAACGAAAAAAATGACCTGACCTGACCAGACCACATGAAGTTTTGATGACATTATGATTAATAATGCTTGCATCAGGTGAAAGATAACAAATGTTAAACTTTCATAATTAAAAATGAAATGAAATTTTTTAAACTAAAAGTTAATTTAAAAAATCTGGACGCAGCAAGTGCTTTAGGGTAGTGAATTTTTATAAAAATGATTCTTATTCCCAATATCTGTTTTATTTGATGTAAGAGATATTTAGGTATAACATTTATGGTAGAGGCCATGTACTATATATAATTAAAATAACTTTATTGCTTAAAAAAAATTAAAAATTTTCAGAAAATAAAAATATATATGGCGAAAAAACGGGTCTAATTTTAGGGGTCAACAATTCAAGAAATTTTCATACAAACTACACTTAGCAAGATATAATTATTCATAAAAATCTTTCTAGAAAATTAAAAATATATTGCTGGAAATTGAATGATAACTTTCACACAGCTGTGATCATTTATTGTCTTTAGAAATACATTCTGATGGAATTTATTTAGGGCCCATGACTTGACCGTAAAGAAAATATTTGTATTCCTGTACCCATAAACTCTTGAAACGTTATATTGTTCGAGCTTTATTGAAAAAAGGTAAATTTTCACCAAATTACCACTTATTTGTCCGCTACCCCCTGAAGCGATCTTACCCAAAAACTATTCGAAGCGTTGCTCTGTCGGGTGCTAACTGGATACCAAATTTGAGACCAACGTACATGCCGACAGACCGGCCAACCGACCGACCCACCGACAGACAAAAAAATTGTCATTCCAGAATCAAGTTTTCTATATGTTTTTGACTTTTTAGCCGTTTTAGCAAAACAAAATTCGAAATTCCACCCCTAATTAAATTTCAGCACAGAATACCAGATGATTGATGAAATTTAAAGTTCTATGATAAATAAACCTTAAAACGTTATACTACTCGAGTTTTAACGAAAAAATATCAACTTTCACCAAATCACCTATCCCCTACCCCCTGAAGCGATTTCACCCAAAAACAATCCGACCGTTGGTTTGTGGAGTGCTAACTGTATACTAAATTTAAAGATGATATCTCAATTCGTTCTAAAGTTATCTTGGCTACAAACAGACAGATATACAGACCAAAAAAAAAGTTCTGTTCCCAAATCATGTTTGCTGTACGTTTCGACACTTTTTACGACGTTTAAGTAAAAAAAAATTTTGAAATTTTTGTAGCTGGTGCGATACTTCCACACGCTCTGACGATCTGACAATAATAATTGCACATGAAAATTTGCAAAGAACGCCTTTCTTAAAATTTAGATCCTTACAAAAATTGGCTTAAGTTATGTTGCGTTATATTTAGATAAAAATCTGTTTACTAAAATCACCTAAAAGTTTTTTACATGATAATTTTCCGAACAAATTTCTTTTCACGAAAATTCGCGTGAACAGATATTTTATGTGATTTGCAAACATCCTCTTTTCCAATAACGTATTAAACATTACTTATTAATCACTAATCACTAATCACAAAATTTTTATAAAAAATGATTTCTACGAAAACAAGCTGATTTCTTTTATACGAAAATTTGCTGTTAAAATATACAAAATTCAAATAATAATGTAATGTAATTAAAATTGAAATAAAATACAGGCTGTTCCATTTGAAAGTTAGGTACTGCAATTTGAATAATTTCAAATTCAACCACTATTTGAGAGCCCTGTAAAAATATATAATTTCATCTAATTATAATTTTTAATATATGTATATATAAATAAATAAATTGAGGTTAAAATTAGGGCCTCGGTTTTCGCCGTAGAAATTTCTAGGTACGCATATGTATATATATATATATATATATATATATATATATATATATATATATATATATATATATATACAGGATGTCCGGAAATTGTGAGCAAAAAATTCAGGGGGTTATTCTGCTCAAATAATTAATGCCCCTAGTTCCTATAATAGTTTTTCGAAAACTCGAAAATAACGGAGTTATAGGGTGTCAATTTTTTTTTTTCAAATTTTTGTCGATACCTTTTTTGTCGTGAATCAGTTCTTTTCAAATTTGGTGCACACGTATATAATATCACTCTGTATTTATGTTGCAAATTTGTCAATGTTAATAGCGCGTGCTTTGAAAACAGTCGCGCTAATTGCCTCGTAAATAAAAATGATGTCACATGTTTTGACAAATAAAGTGTTATAGTTTTATTATTATTACTACTATAAAATTATCAGCAATAACGATTTTACAGAGACTCATTTTTTATTACTTACTAGAACTTGCAACATTTAAACATTATAACAATAATTTATTAAAAATCATAACCTTAAATATTATAACAAAGTTTTAAAGTGATGTCCTTCCATCTCAACACATAAATCAATTCTTCTCAGGAAATTCCGACGAACTCTAGCGAATATTTCGTCTTTTTGCCTGATTATCTTACAGTTATCAATAATTATTTTCCTGAGACCTTCAACGTTTCGAATTGGACTCCAGTATACAAGAGATTTTAGGTAACCCCAAAAGAAAAAATCCATTGGGTTGAAATCAGCCGATCTAGGAGCCCACTGCACGAACCCACCGCGTCCTATCCATCTCTCAGGAAATGTTTCATTAAGAAATTCCCTCACCACTGTACTAAAATGTGGCGGCGCGCCGTCCTGCAGCAGCCACATTGTATTTCTTGATTGGAGGGGTACATCATCCAATAGAGTGGATAACTGGTTTCTTAAAAAATTTAAGTATATATCTCACCGTTGAGTCTCTGAGGGAAGAAATGTCGCCCAATTAAGCAGTCTCCTAAAATTCCCGCCCACACATTAACAGAAAACTTATTCTGTAAACCACGTTTTATCGCCACTTTCATTAGACCAATAATGCTCATTATGAAGGTTGATCAAACCGTCATGTCCAAATCCAGCTTCATCTGTGAAGAGAAGCGATGAAATTGTGATCATTGCTATGTAGATTTTGAATTATATTGCACAAATTCACGCATGCTTCCGGATCTTCAGGAGATAAAGCTTGAACTTTCCTGTTATGTTAAGGATGAAAAAGCTGCTCCTTGAGAATTTCATGCACAGAACTTTTCGGGATACTCTCCTGGGCAGAGACTAACCGTGCACTTAAGTTGGGATTATTCTAGATTGCATTTAATACACGGACTTCTGCTCCAGGAGTTCGAGTACTTCGCTGGCGGCCAACATCTTGAAATGTACTTGTAAGTGATCCGAATTCTCCCAGTCTTCGATGGATATTACTGAACATTCGGGATTGTGGTACCATTCTATATGGAAATGCTTCAGCATACAAAGGTCTTGTAAAATCACAACAAACTATTATCTGTCAAAACTAACGCCACATGTTGACAGATGATGTTTTCAAAGCACGATCCGTTAATATTGAAAATGAGGTTAGGTGATTTCGTATTCAATCATACCAGTAAATTTTTAAGAACGCTTTTCTCGAAAACGGTTAGTTTTATCGTGATGCAACAATATGACCTTTTTTGAAGATTATATAATTCTCTTCAATCGTATGTTGTCAGCTTTAAGATAAATATTCAATCAAAAAAGTTATGAGTCCTTATCTGTTGGTCAAGGGCAGCTTCGGCCCTTAAATTTAAATAGATCCATGTCAAATTTGCAAAATAAATACAGAGTGATATTATAGACGTGAGCACCAAATTTGAAAATAATCGATTCACGACAAAAAAAGTTATCGACAAAAATTTGAAAAAAATAATTTTTGACACCCTATAACTCCGTTATTTTCGAGTTTTCGAAAAACTATTATAGAAACTAGGGGCATTAATTATTTGAGTAGAATAACTTCCTGAATTTTTTTCTTACAATTTCCGGACATCCAGTATGTATATATATATATATATATATATATATATATATATATATATATATATATATATATATATATATATATATATATATATATATATATATATATATATATATATATATATATATATATATATATATATATAATATATAACCTAATAGTTACATTGATAAAAAAAATATGGAGTCCATATCTAGAATTCAGCATTAAAAAAAATCGCTACGAAAGTAACTAATCTAGGTTGATGACGTTTGGTATATTATTACCTTGATAGAGTTTTGCTTTGTTGTTGTTGTTGAGTTTCTTGGTTAATGATATTATTGAATTTAAAATCTTTCATGAAAATTCGCTATCATACTGCACTTGCTGTATCCGCAGTTTTGTTTTTTTAGTACTATATTTCTTATGATGATGAAGGTTATTTATTTTTGCCAGTGTTTGTTGTATATAAGAGCTGAAAGTTTGTAAAATCCATCAACTTGCTTGAAGCTCTAAGTAGGTAGTCCAAGTTTTTGTTACACTTAATAAACTAGATCAATAGCCACATAAGTCACCACTCTGATTGTGTTGTATTTGGAGCTACAAGTAATTAGTTCGTGTGACTGAGTAACCTGTTAACGTTTTAAATTGCAAACAGACCGACACAGCCCAATATTTTAACCTACCTTACATTCCCCATTGATATTCAATATATTAAGGAAACTTACTGTTTTACAGCAATTAAAATGCACCAACAGTACATTATAATTGATTGCTCTCGTGTCACAAAATGGAGTTTACTCAAAAAAAGAATAATGCTCTTAGTTTATTTGTAAGCTGGAAAGACATATTGCCCAGAGTAAATGATAGTTACCAATATATCTCCCCTTCAGACATGCAACAAATACAGCAAGGAAAACATTCACTGACTCAATTCAAACTTTTTCCATTTTCAATTTGGCGATACCAATCGACTGATTATCTAACGTTGAGGAAAACATAAAGGCACATCTAAATTTCGAAATCTTACATAAATTAATTATATAATTTTGGAGAAAAAATCACTCTAGTTATGAAATTAATACAGTTCAAAAATTATTGAATATTGTCACAAAAATTTAGTTGCTTTGCAGAAATTTTGTTTGAAAAATGTATTTGCTACGACTACAAGATCTCCAAATTCAAATTCTTTGGTTAATGGAAATCAAAGTTTTAGATATTTGAAAACAAGACAGGCACCACCGAACCCAAGCAATAGACGAAAAGAATTTTTATAATGTTATATTTGTTTAATGAACAATGAAGTTTGTGTAACTGTGTAACTATCCAAAAGGTACCGGAAATCGAAAAAAATTACGAAAAAATTCGACAAAATATGATATATACTGAAAGCTAAATAGGCGGACTGTGAATACGTTGGCTGTCACCAAATATTAGTTTGTTCGAAAATTCTAACGAGCAATTTTAAACTTTAAATTTTAACCTCTATAAACATCGTAAAGTGTCGAAAAGCCAGTACATTAATGGGTGCACTTTTGTTTTGTTAATTTTACTTCCACGTCGTCACGTGTGGAAGTATGGCATCGGCGACAAAAATTCCAACAATTTTTTTGCTTAAACGTCGTAAAAAGGGTCAAAACATAGAAAACATCATTTGGGAACGAACATGTTTTTGTCTGTGGGTCTGTCGGTCTGTCGGTCTGTAGGTCTGTAGGTCTGTCGGTCTGTATGCCTGTCTGTTTGTAGCGACGATAAATTTAGAACAAACTGAGATATCGTCTACAAATTGGGTATACAGTTAGCACCCGCCAAATTAACGGTTAAAATTGTTTTCGGGTAAAATCGCTTGAGATGGTAGGGGATGAATGGGGGGTGATTTGGTGAAAATTTACATTTTTTCGTTAAAACTCGAGTAATATAACGTTTTAGGGTTTGTTTATTAGAAGACTTTCAATTTCATAATACGTCTATTACTCTGTGCTGAAATTAAATTAGGGGTTGAATTTGTGGGGGTGCAATATCGGTGACAGAAATTTCGATTTTTTTTTACTAAAACGGGGTAGCAAGTCTTAAAAGATACAGCAAACTTGATTCTGGAACGAATTTTTGTGTGTGTGTCGGTCGGTCTGTCGGCCTGTATGTCTGTCTGTTAATAGGCGCAATAACTTTTGAACGAATTGAGATATCATCTTCAATTTTGGTACGCAGTTATCAACCAACAAACGAACAGTTTCCATTGTTTTGGGTAAAATCGCCCCAGGGGTAGGGAATGAATGGACATTTTTTCGTTAAAACTCTAGTAATATAACGTTTTAGGGTTTCTTTATTAGAAAACTTTCAATCTCATCAAACATATGATATTGTGTGCTGAAATTAAATTAGGGGTTGAATATGTGGGGGTGGAATATCAGTGATAGAAATTTCGAATGATTTTTTGCTAAAACAGCCTAAAAAGTCCTAAAACATATATATATATATATATATATATATATATATATATATATATATATATATATATATATATATATATATATATATAAAATTGATTCTGGAACAAAATTTTGTGTCTGTCGGCCTCTCCATCTGTGTGTTAGTACGCGTAATAACTTTCGAACGAATTGAGATATCATATTCAAAGTTTCTATCCAATGAGCACCCGACAAAGGAGCGCTTCGAATTGTTTTTGGGAAAGTACGCTTTATGGAGTAGGGGATAAATGAGGGGCGATTTGGTAAAAACTAACATTTTTTTCGTTGAAACTCGAGTAATATAGCCTGTCAGAAGTTTATGGGTACATGAATACGAATATTTTCTTTGTAGTTAAGTCATGGACCCTAAATTCGTTTCAGGAAATGGCTTTCTGGGGAGAGTATAATTATCACAGCTATGTGGAAGTTATGATTCAATTTGCAGCACTATTTTAAAGACATTGGTATTGTACCCAGATACAATTTATAGCTGCTCACTTTCCATTTACCACAATTAGTTCTTATGAATGTATAAAGCACCTTCTGGCACTTTTAATTGTTTTGTAATTTAGGGATATATGACTAATTGACAAGCCCCCCATTAAAAGAAATATGATTGATTATATTACATAACAAAGTTTTCATTTTAAAATTTGTGGGTTAAGATACAATATTACTTTTTAATGTTTATTAGCGAATTTTCGCAGTACCTATACAGATAACTGTAGTAATAAAACATTGTCATCATTATCACAGTCTAGAGACAATGCCGTTATGTCGTAGGAACCATGACTCTGTCTATCATGATTGCTGTTTCGAAAACGGTGAAATGCGGTGGTTTTTCGTTGCCTTTTAAACCCCATTCCCATCCAAGTACTGACCGTGCCTAACATTGCCTAACTTGATCGTACGTATTTAATTAAAAAAGTATATATATATATATATATATATATATATATATATATATATATATATATATATATATATATATATATAACCCTAGATCTGAGAAAGCTCTGAGCTGGGGTTAAAAACACTGAGACCTTGAGACAATCTCAAGCGATATTTGGGGAGTAGGCCGATTGAGGCCTGTAAACGAGCTACAACAACCTAACGTATGCTTATCCACCACCGTCGAGTTTTAATAAATATAGACGCGGCCCAACCCGAGAACCAAGTATATCCCTCACTAACGACCGCGGAAACTTTCGGAATATATATATATATATATATATATATATATATATATATATATATATATATATATATATATATATATATATATATATATATTATACATATATTATATCATCTATATATAAATATCCTCAATCCGTATACTATTTAGGGCTGTGGATAAGGATAGGTTAGGTTGATGTAGCTCGATTACGGGGGTTCAATCCGCCTACTCCTCAAATCTTGCTGGAGATCATCTCAAGGTCTCAGTGTTTTCAACCCTAGTTCAGATCTCTCTAAGGTGTAGGGTTGAACACACTGAGAGTTAGAGAAGATCTTCTTTAGACATGCAACAAGTACAGCAAGGAATTCATCCACTAACGCAATACACACTTTTGCCATTCAATTTGACTATGCCAATCGAATGATTATCTAATACACAGGGAGGAAAACATATAAACACATCTAAATTTCGAAATCTCACATAAATTAATTATAGTTTTTTTTGTAAAAAAGGTTACTTTGGTTATGAAATTAACACAGATCCAAAATTATTGCATATATTTAGTTGCTTTGCTGAAATTTTGTTTGAGAAATGTATTTGCTCTGACAACAAGATATCTCACAATTCAAATTCTTATGTTGATAGAAAATTAAGTTTTAGATATTTGAAAATAAAACCGCCACCACGAAATCCAAGCACTAGACTAAAAGAATTTTTAAAACGTTATATTTGGTTAATGAAGAGAAACATTTTGTGTAACTGTGTAACTAAGAATCCAAAAAGTACTGGAAACTGAAGAAGAAATAACGGAAAAAATCGACAAAATATGAAGTATACTCAAAGCCAAAAATTTTCTGGACGCAGCAAGTGCGTTATGGTAGTGAATGTTCATAAAAATGTTTTTAATAGTAAATATGTTTTTTTAAGAAAGCAGGCATCAAATTTGGTTACCAGTATAACCTATATAGTAAAAACAATGTGCCATGTTTTATCAAAATAACTTTATTGTTTGAAAATGTACAAAAATTTCCGCAAGTAAACTTAAAGTGTTCCCAAAAAAACTGGTTTCTTGGTCAACCTTATATGTTAATAGCAAATTGAGCTATTCAAATTTAAAGCATTTAATGAAAATTTGCTAGCATAACGCACTTGCTGCGTCCCGAATTTCGTTTCTTACAAATATGTATTATATTTCGATGGAAAATGCAAAAATGCAATGCAACATAAGGCGAGTTCGATTAAAAAGAAAAAGAAAATTTGAATCACCAAAGACTTATAGGCCACACTGTAATTGTAGAAATATTTTTGTAAGATGTAGCTCAAGACACCCTATAATTAATGTGGGGCAGAAAGAGCTTGTTTTCTGTCCCCAATGTTTTGCAGGTGGATTGATCCCACCCTCGCTAACTAGTCGGCTTTGCTAATTAGCGTTGGAAGAAGAATGTTTTGAAGATGTGGACTGTATGTGGACTGTATTTATAACTCTAGGTGCACTGGGTTCCAGAAGATTTCAATAATACACTTTTTTTGTATTTATGTATGTTGTATTGTTACTATATATACTTTGAACTTAACATTTATTTACAATTTGCGGTTTTACACTTGATTTATTGGGTTATTCAGGAGATTTCACGGTCTTATTAACTACTTGCTATTGCATTTAACTGCGCGTATACTTTCTAATTTCGAAGAAAACACTGACTTTTCACTGTAATACTGTACGAACGGAATTTCTGTAGGAAGATTGGAGCTTGAATTGAAGTGGCGTAATCACACTAGCGATGTTTAGGTAGAAGATCGGGATCATAGAAGTCCCAAAAAGCGATGAAGATGAGACTCGTTGCAGAACGGCACTGTAGAATTGAACTGGCTTAAACACACGAGCGATGTTTAAGTGGAAGATTTGAAACTCAGGGTTCCAAGGAGCGAAGATGAGATCTGGAGTAGAACTGACTCAAACACGCGAGCGGTGTTTAAGTAGAAAATTGGGTCACAAGAATTTAAGAAGAGGAGATTGAACGTAGAACTGGTTTGTACCTTGCGAAATGCTTGCTTTTATCGAGCTTTCGCGTAACGCTAGGTGACGTAGTTGACATAACATAATGTCAGTAATACAGAATGGCCAACTAGGTAGAAGCATTTTTCCTAGTGAAGAAAATCCACTGGGTGCATCTAAAGAATACGCCAAGACAGCTAAAGCTATTTACAATACATAACCTCACTGTATATAAGTATTCTTTATATGGCATTGTTCTCTCTATATAGATTATATCAAAATTTTGTTATAGTAAATGATTTGTCAAGACCGGCTATTTTACAAAAAAATGGCTAAATATTCCTTGCATTTTAAAACTTAAAAATGTCGGTAACATTAACTTCGCACGAAACTTTCACTCCCTAATTTTGGGGGACTGTTATGTTGTACAGGAGAATGTGCAGTTTATCACACAAGAAACACGTTAATAGTCGTGGCTTACTAAATTATGGATGTAAATTGATAAGCAAATGCTTGTATAGGTTCTAAATGGGGTTATACACACACACAAGAACACGACATAATTCACAGTCTACGAATGACGTCAATCCAGCCAGCGTCGTCGCTGCTTTTAGTATTATATACAGAAAGAATATTGGCACATCACATTCCAGTGTAAGATAGACGTAGAGTCTGTTGAAACAGGAGCTATTTATTTCTCGAAGTTGTAGTAGAAGCGGGAATCGAAGTGGACTGATTTTAAGATTCAAAAGTAGAACACAAAAGTAACGATGTACGAGAAACGCATTGGAAACTAAACTATCTGACATCATGATAAAAAAAAGTCTGGAGACGGCTAGTGCGTTATGGTAGTGATTTTTTAGAAAAATGTTTTAATAGAAAATTATGTCTCTCGTAATGAAATCGGGCATCAATTTTGATTTGGTTACCAGTATAATCTATATAGTAGAAACAATGTACCATATTTGATCAAAATAAGTCTATTGTTGTACAACATTTTTTCGTAAATGAACCGAAAATGTTAATCGCGACTTTGACGTTTTAAGAAACCACAAAAATTTGTTTGTTTAAGTTCCTATACCTTCTTGTCTTCTAACTTACAGATTAGAGATTTTTTTATAAAAAAATTCAATAATAAAGAGGTATCTATGATAAGACTTTCGGAAAATTTCTTTAAAAGAGCGCTATTAGAGCCCCTGGAACTCATTTCAGGGTCAGTTAAAATGTTATATATATATATATATATATATATATATATATATATATATATATATATATATATATATATATATATATGTATGTATGTATGTATGTATATCTTTCCAACCAATAACTCAAAAAATACTTTACTGATTTGGACCAAATTTAGGGATTATTTTCATTTTGTTAATAGCTTGGATTAGTTCGTTCGTCAGATCTTCACGCCCAATTATTTTAAACAAAAATTAAAACATCTTCAAACGCAATAGCTTTCAAAGTATTCAGGGGATTAAAACTAAATTTAACAGCTTAAAGGAAATTAGATAGATGTCTCCGTTTGCCAATTTTCAACTTCTTTGATCAAGGAAAAAAAAAGTTATTTAAATTTAAAATTAAATAATCCTCGACATCTCTTCAAATTTCGTAATGAAATATCTACAATGTTGGACAAAGACAGATGACGTTACCGGTGTGCGTAGTTGCTGAACTGCTATTTATATAAATCGTAAATAAAGTGTTAACAAGCGCCGTTATAATTATTATTGGAAGGTGAAGCTGTTTTTTACCGGGGTTGTCAGACTTTTAGCAATTTCATGTAGTTAAACGGTGCATGTATATAAACATTTCAAATGTTCATAACCTTATTTTTCTATTGATATGAGATATCTGTTCTACAATATTACTGGTTGTTAAATTGGGTAATATTACAACACAAAACATATTTAAAGACCACCACAATTTCACTTTATGTATTTTGAATAGAGATTTCAGTTTACTTAGATCCATGAAGTGTGACAAATATTGGCTTCACAAGTACCTGTTTTTGTTTTTTATCTGTAACTGGTTTTGCCTTTTACAGCATCGTCAGACGATGCAGTAGAGGGGAACACCTCGCAGAGAAAATAGAACAAGCACGTGTGAAGCCAGAGAAGAAGTCTTTACATCTGTATTTAGTAAAGAACAGTTTTGCCAAGTAAGGAAAACAACCATTAATTAACATGGACTATAACCTGATCCTAATCCTCTTGTAATTACTTTGCAGATCAACAACATCATAGAAACCAACACAGATAATACTATAGTGAAGAAGATATAAAGAGCACAAAATCACTTATGGGCATCGAGATTCAAAGTGAAGGGTCCACCACAGATATTAAATATGGTATTAAGGTCACCTCCGTGTTTATGTGAAAATCCTATACTTACACGTCGGCTTAATGGCACGATTAATAACCTTAGGCATAAAGTAACACAATCGCAAAAATACGAATTGGGAGAATCGCAAAAACCTAATTTGTATTAATTATCTTCTGATGTGTTTACCTAAAGAACTACTTTATTATCTAAAATATTGTTATTTTAATGTTCCTCAAAATTTTTTTTTCTGATTATAGAGCTTTGTTCAGAGTTAGATCAGTTTAGAATTAAATTTGTTGCAACTCAGTTATTTCTGTGCACAAATGAGAAAAGAATCTCTTCAGTTTTTATTTTAAACTATCATTTACAGACTGGTTTAAAATATTAACGTTTATGATTGAATATATAAATTTTTGCAGCATTACTGAAAACGTCATTTTGGTATTAAGTATTTTAAACTATTTCAGCCACATGCACCATGTCAAAATATATCGAAATTAATGAAATGAAAAATCTAGTAAGTGAGGAAATAATTGTTATTTTTATAGTAGTATCAAACTCATGGTATTAAACTTAACTGTATTGGCTCTTAGAGTGCTTCTTTTCTTCTCTGCAACCAGTTTCACCGCTTACAGCATCGTTAAAGGCACAGCTGGTTGCAAAGAAGAAAACGAGCACTTGTGAAGTCAGGGAAGAGATCTCTACATCTGTACGGTTTCACTAAGTCCAAGCGACAATAATTAATGAGTTCATTCTTAATACTCTTAAAGTTAAGTTAAACTAAAGAATTCCATTGAACATAATATTAATTCTTAAACAGCATACCTGTAAAGACATATAAAAATCAATGTATTAATCAGAAGTCAACTTTTTTAATATTGCATTTTTTTATACCAAACATGCTCATAATTTTCTTGTTTGTAAGATATTTTGTAACCTTTGAGAGAATACATAATTTTAATATCACTTCATCTTATAATGTTGCCTGGTCTGTCTTTATTGTAATTACACCCCATTCTCCCTGAAGCCACGAAGAACACAAAGTTTAGCCTGTGTTTTTAAAATTTCTAATTTGTCATGCACTGCAGCATTGCTTATAGATCATCTATTACTACTTTACTGTTTTCTGTTACAATATTAACTGTGTTTCTTATTGATTATATATAAGTAAGCTCCAGTAAATATTTTACAGTATGAACAGTATTTTCTAGACAAGTTATTCTTTTTAAATACCGATAAAACATAAAATACATTAATTTCAAAAATACTATGACTTTTTGTCTAGATTTACAAAACATTTTGTTATTGCATATTACTCTGATGCTACTTCCACAAAACAATAATAATAACTAAATCTTACTAGGCACGACAATGGCCACACCATGGTAAACATATTGGTGTGATCACCGAAGTTCAGCAACATTTGGCACAAAGAGTAGGTACTTCGAGAAGTGACTGGAAACACTGTGTCGTTGAATGCATTCAGCAAGGAATAACAAACACCAAGTATATTTTTTGCCAATCGAGTTTTCTTAGAGAAACAGCAACACTCGTGTTAAGTAAGAGTAATCTAATTATTATTGTGTGTTAGGTACTGTTTCCATTATTATATATGTGGATTAAATAAAAATATAAACAAATTTTGTACACTACTCTTAGAATTTAATTCTTTTAATATCACACTTAGTGTAATGGAGTCTAAATACAAAACATTGTGGTAGATTTTAAAATTAGACATGAAAAACAATCGATACTTACCTAAATAACTGCAAAAAAAGTTAGTTCCTAAACATATGACCACAATGTCTATAAAATAACGTACAAATTCAATAAAATTGAAAGTTATCATTATTAAGGAAGTTTCAAAAACAGGTCGATTTTTATTGTCAAAAACTAACGTTTTGAGAGAAAAATGTCATGCCTCTTCAAAGGGTAGATACCCTTTCTAAAATTTTAAATTGGACGGTGGGTAGTGTGATACATCTTTCTAATCCTGATTCTCTATTCAGCAACACCACTTCTTTTGTAGGAATAAAATAAAGTGAGTAATAACATTTTCATTATCAGAAACACCTAACAAAAGTGAAGCCTGTAAAGAATTACAAAGTTCAGTCTTATGATACTGATATGATACTTTTGATAAGATATTTCAATATCTCAAAGTCTCTTCTGTTCAAAATGTTGAGCTTCTTGTACGAAAAGAACTCCAGAGATTTTGTTGTATACCATGTCGTCTCTGTAATAATCGACTGATGATAAAAATTATCTGCTGTGTGACATTTATCATAAAAACTAATCAAGCATCAGTTTCATAATTTTTTGCGATACAATATGCAGATAAATGTAGTCCATTTACGTTTTGGTTGTCCTGCCAAGTGAATACGTATAATTTTCACCTTTTGCTTTTTAAAATTAATTATTTAATTGTTGGTAAAATGCGTTCATCAATAGCTCAAAGAATTTAGGTTCTGAGCGTAAAGACACACCATTTGTGAATTTTAAAAATCATTATCACGCGGCATTTTAACGCAAATAACAAGAATAAAGTGACAAGATATGTCAGTCGATTTTGACAAGTTATAGTATAAAAGTTCCTAGTTGCTACAATAACATACTTAGCATCAAAAGTTAATGCAGATTGATGATCATGTTAATTGAACCACTTTCAAGATATTTGTAAAAGTAGTTTTAAGAAAAATTATTTAAACACCTCGTAAAACAAAAACGAGTATCATTTTACTAAGTCATGTTGAGCCCAATCGCTTTATTTTTGTGGCAGCTGTCACCCCTTAGCCAATGTGCAATTCATTATGGGGCAGCCGGTATATATATATATATATATATATATATATATATATATATATATATATATATATATATATATATATATATATATATATAGACATACTTTTCATTTGAGACTCGTTTTCGCAGAGACCACTTGAAATATTGGACTGTAAAAAATGTTGCACATTTCTTTCTTTGAATAAACTCTATTGATAAACTTAAATGAAAACTTGTCTCTATTAAAAACTCGTAAAAAAATAAAATTAAGGAAACCTTACACTATGCCATTTTATAACATGTATGTGTGTAAAATGACACAGTCATAGGGTATAAAATGACATATGCCTAAACCAAATGGTAATAAAAATATAACATAAAAATATAGGTAGATAAAGTAACAAAACAAAAAATCAGCAAATTTCACAAATGAACATTTTTGTCTTCAGGAACACTCCGGCACATTCACAGTGTGTCCAATTATTGCATTCATGCAACTAATCCAAGGCTCCTTGGATCGCGAATTTCTAAACAAATCGGGGCACAAACCATATCATCCTCATTATTCTCGGCTGCAAACTGATTTTCTTCTTCTTCACTTTCTGTTTGTCCAGTTGAACTTGGCTCACATAAAATTTTCCTTTTTCGTTCACGAACGTTCCCCCGTGTTTTCTTTTCATCTTTCTGCTTGATTTCTTCCAAATCTGGTGTAGTTGTTAAAATTCCGGTTATTCTTTGTCTAGTCTTCCTTTTTCTAGTTTCACTTGCTATGGGCACTGGGGAAACTTCCTCCAGGGCAATCCTTTTTTTAAGTGGATTTCTTTATTATCGCCCTAATCTTCTCAGGAGTCGTTTTCTTCATTGGAGTTTCATCTTGTTCGTGTTGCACCGCTTCTTCCATAACACCACTTTCTTATATTTCATTGCCGGCCTCTGGTTGATTATATGTTTCTCCTTCTGTACTGCTTGGTTCCAGTAATCTATCTGTGATCTCAGCCGGCTCAAAAAAACTCGCTTGGGAAAATATTTTGGTTGACTAGGCGAATGCCCATTTTAAAAAATCCGTTTGTAGCGTTTTTTATTGCTGCTGCTTTCCAATAAGTAGAACTGAACAGTTCACCATTTGATTTTGTGTGATTACTCTTCATGGATGGTATTACAACCAGAGCGCATATTTCTGATTATAAAATATTTTCAGGGGGGCATAGAAGCAGACTTCGAACGGCTGCATACAATTGTGCAGTATGCAGGGAACCACAACATAATTATTCCATTATTTTTGGCAAATGTCAATGATTTCAGTGATTTGTGACTAATGTGCCCATCCAGAAGTAATAAAATTTTTGATTACAGAGATGCCTTAACAAGATTTTGGAAACGCTCCAACCACAAAGCAAAGGTATAATCCATCCAGTTTTGTGAAATAATCCCAAGGACCCTGGAGGTAAAGCATCTACAAATTCTTCCTTTCTATTTTTCGCAGAAAAATTACTTTGAAAGTTTTATAGTTTTTTCTTCTTAATACGTCAAAGTCGCGATTTGAAACGTAAAAATTGGCAACTTTTAGGTAAGAATCTGAAACGAATAGGGATTATGTAGGGAAAATGTCGCAAGAAGTGTGTTTTACATAACCTTATGTTTCAGCTTCAACCGTCATTGTCTATCATTTTACTAAAATATTTGCAGAAAATTCATTTTTAATAGATCCCTTTACTGATGGTTAGGCAGTAGTTTATGGTTTAATAGTCTATCATTTTGAGCGAATTTTCTTAGTAAAAATTTGATAATAAAGGGACCGCAACTTTTGAATTTTAGTAAGAATTCTTCAAATGAGCGCGAACTGGGTCTTCTAAAACTCAAAATTGGGATTAGTTTTAGTTTTTATCTGTTTACATATAATATATAGGGTGATGCATTTTTACGGTAAAGCTCAATATATCCGTTATTTTACAAGATATTAGAAAAATTGTATACGATAATTATAGTTGCTTGAGATGCATTTTGTACAATTATTTTGACAATAAGGATGATTTTGAAAATAACAGAAGCCGTTGGTTATACAAATTTTTATTTTTTTATCAAAGACGCTTTATATTATTGAATTTTTGCATTTTCCATCCAACTATAATGCATGTTTGTTAGAAATAAATTGATGCATCGTTTTTGAGTTGTTTCAATTCCTCCTACTTTTTTTTTACATTTTTCGCACATATAAAAAACTATGATATGGCGTATTTAGTAATATATAGCAGAGTCCCATGAAACTTACGCACTCAGAGAGGTTAGGAACAGCCTATATTTTGTGGTTTAGAAGTGAAGGGCATACCCTTTTTTCCCTTAGGACTCGTCCGCGTCTTTGCCACCCCGATAGCACCGCATCCTTTGGCTTATTGTGCATGCCCTTTGTCTTTTCTACTCCACCCTTTCCAAAATCACTGTGCCTTGAACTAGTCTGCACAGCGATTGGTAGGGTGAAGTTTTATATTGCTCTGTCTCCGGTCTAGGCTATCCGTAGATCAGTTGTCTTTTGTGGTCCAGAGCTTTACACTCGCACAAGATGTGCTGGGCTGATTCTTCCCCCTCGCACCGCCCCATTTTATGCAGGTGTTTGTTGATAGCCATGTGTCCCGTCAGGAGTCCTGTTATGTTCCTGAGCTGTCCTCTGCTAAGATTTAGCAGCTTTACATCCCTCTTTGAACTGGGATCCCCAATTAGTGTCTTCCCATGAATGAGCCCTGTACAATCTACCCAGTATGCCTTATGCTGGTCCCTGGCCCAGAACTTGATGGTTCCCATTGCCGTGCCTTTGGATACGCTCGGTTCTGATGCCATAAATGGTTCTGCTGATCCTCTCTTCGCGAGAATGTCAGCTTCTTCATTGCCTTTGACCCCCGAGTCACCCGGCACCCAGATGAGGGTACCACATTCTGCCCAGCCAGGTTGCTCATCTTGTCTCGGCATTCACTAACCAGTCTAGAATTAACCCGTGTGCTAGTTAGGGCCTTAAGGGCTGCCTGGCTGTCTGTGGCTATGAGGATCCGCTTGGTGGTGAGGTCCCTCTTCTTGCTCTCGCAGTGCAAGATTCCATACATTTCGGCCTGAAAGACCGTTGCATGAGCCTCGAGGGAAATACCTCGACTTACCCTCGGTCCTGCCGAATAAACGCCTGCTCCCGTCCCACGCTCCCCGCCGGATCCGTCCGTGAACCAGACGAGCGCGTCTTGTGGTAGGCCTGGCGTTTCCCCCCCGCCATGCCTTGCGGTCGGGGATTACCACTGTCAACTTATTTTCTCTACAGATTCGCGGGCTCGCGAAGTCTGACCTCATTTCAAGCATGGGCTCCTTCACAATCTCCTGAATCTTGCAATGGCACCTGCAGCCTGGGCTGGCCTTCAATCTGTCATTGCAGGCTAGTATGTATAGTCCTATCCTAGCCTTTTCTTATTCGATTCTAATATCCGATCAGATTGTGTGATTATTTAGCGGATTTTTAAAGAATTATATAAAAAAAATTAATTAACTTTGGTATAAGAAAAGGTAATAAATAATTAATTAATAGGATTATCTATGTTTACATTTTTATAATAATTCATAAATAATACTTAATGTGAAATTGTATTAACTAATAATAAATGTTTAGTAAGTTATCCTAAAAAATATTTTCGAACTATCGTGGAAAAATTGTTCGCTAATTTTTATCCAATTTTTTTAAGTTTCGTAAAAAAGCGTTTGCGAATAATTATACGGTCAATAGGTTAAAGAGGTTCGTTGACTGGAAAAATCGGACTTTTATTTAGACTTTTATTTGAGGTAAGCTTGATCCAACCGTTGCCCTTCATACAATTTTCGATTTATTCGCCATGTATTTGCATCCATCCATCGTATATTTTCTAAATTTTTCTTTGATTATATTTTCAATTTGTTTCGGTCAATTGTATGCCTCTTAGTCCTTTATATTTCTCCACCTGTTACTCTTTGGTACCAAATTTAATATTTCTAATGTCATCCAAATTTTTTCCTTGGTTCAAGTTTCCTCTGGTCCAGTATTTTTTCCGCAACCACCTTTAAATCGTTTTAATATTTTTGTCCACGCATATATTCCTTCACTGAAGTTTACCTTAATAGTTTCTTCTAAAACTTGTACGGTCCCTCTGTACCTATTATTTTGTCTACTTGAAGGTTGAATTAAAGGCTTATACTCCCAGACAGATTTTATTAAAAACATCCTACGCGTTTTGGCTTCATCGAGATACCTTCAGACTACAAATGTTGGTGGTGTCAGAAACTAGGTCATCGGTACGTAGCATGTACTAGCGCGACACAAGTTTACTAAGCATATAACAGCTACAGCGAGTGGAAAAATCCACTAAGCTAATGTCAAGCGTTAAAATTCTGAGGTAATTTTACAGCCATGCAAAATTTATACTGTTATAAATCAAAGGTTAAAAACTACTAGCATATTAACAAAGTCACGCAATAATGAACAACCCAAAAGGAGTAAATTACAAGTTAAAATAAAGGACGAATACAACAAAAGTCAGGCAGGCCATACACCGAGCAGAACTTTCAGAGAACATTTTAACAAATTGCAGAGAAAATAAAAGCCTATCTGGCAGGCAATACTTATGTTCTGTTTTTTAGAGAAAATATACCGTATAAGAAATCGCCAAAGTTGGAATTTCATCTAGTGCCTTTAGTGCTCCAAACAATGGCAACAGTAAAGGACAAAACAAAAGTATCCCCAAGTTTGAGACAGTAAAAGGATAGGTATAAAAAGACGCGTTTTTTAAACAGCCAAAATGGAGGTCTGTGCACTGCTACAAGTAAAATTTGCAAATGGAACAATAAACAAAAGCAGATTCAACAAGTGACAGAAGTGACAACTAACACAATACAAGAGACCGATGACAACGGCAGAAACCAAAGAGCAACTAAATACATCAAGCATAGCTCCATGGTCAACATAGCCTTCATCAGGTAAGCAACACCATTATATATATATATATATATATATATATATATATATATATATATATATATATATATATATATATATATATATATATATATATATTAGCACTGCAGCCTTTGGCTTATTGTGAATACCCATTATATTAGTTGTCTGTATAGGGAAAAGCTCATAACACTGGTACTGGGAACATTCACGACAGTATTGTACTTGTAGATCTCAATCTCCTCTAGGACAAATTGCTTGACGCCAAAACTGGATGGATCAAGGATTCTGGCATCATTCCCCTTATCAAAACTAAGACCACTCTCTCTTTGGTGGCAGCCGAAAACTGAAGTGTCATTGTCAACGTTATTTCAACTTTTCAGATGTTTAGACTCTGGTATGTAGATACCTAACACTCACACTGTTCTAATATAAACCGTATGACACTGAGGGTCGCCACAAGTAAGGCAATATAGACCTGACTTCTTCAGGTGGGGGATGTTATCTTTATTGTGAACGAAGATTGTGCTAACAGTGTCGCTTGATTTGTATGCGAACTTAATAGTATCTCTCTTCAAGGCACGAAAGACTGCAGCAGTGATGGCGCCTCAGTACACGAGGGGAAATTATGAAAAGCTTGATGACTGAGCTGGTGGAAATCTGGAGCTCAGTTCTCCAGGAGCTGGCGGTTCTTTTTTCTGATTCTTCTGTCAAGTATGTTGACAGGGTAATAGTTGTTGACGACTACTTGTTTAATACTGTTCAGCTCGTTATTTAGGTTTGTCCCCGAAAGTGGGACTCTGAACAGCCTATCGATTAAATATCTGCTTGATGCCAACGTGTGGTGCATGTGATGACACGAATGAATGGAATAAGATGGTCGGTCTGTGTATTCTTCCTATAAATATTAAATTCGATTGAGTTGCTTCTTGTCAATTTTAGATCAAGATAACTGATGGATCCATTATCCCACTACTCCTTGGTAAAATTGATGTTCACATGTAGATCATTCAGTCAATCCAGGAACACATGGAATTGCACTAATGTGCCTGACCGAACCACCAGTTTATCATCTACATACCGCGTCCAAGGCGAAATAAGGCGAAAAAATGGATTGTAATATCTGAACACTAGTTGTTTTAAAGAAAAAGGCTACGTAAACCTCCGAACATTGGGAGACCGTCCGGCTGGATATAAACCACATCACTGAAAAAGAAGAAATTATGTGTCACGCATGCCTTAACTAAGGCACGAAGTCCCTCTCGAACTTCCGTACTCAGCGAAGAAGACGCAAGGAGTATTTTTAAAGTAGATACTGATAAAAAGACTGGACACCTCATAAGACCGAAAACAGTACCGTCATCAACCGGGACATCCCGAAGTATCTTAACCAATGCAACAGAATTACAATCGACTGCGGAGACAAGAAAAAAACCATGGGACATTAGGAAATAAAAAGGAAACTAGAAAATTTGTACGTGAGACAACCCACGAACAAAACAACTGGGAGAATAGGGCAACCCTCCTTGTGTATCTTAGGTAAGCCATAGAGCCATCGTGTATAAGAGCTCATAATTTTCCAACAAAATTGGTGCACGTAGATTGAAGGCTTTTTAAAATTTTAAGAGGAACGATGGAGGGGATTATACTTAACCGCTGCGATTCCGTTGTAATTCAAGAATTTAATAACTTTTAAAACGCAGTCACCCTTATACAGAACAACCACACAGTGTTCTTTGTCCGCTTTTCAGAGGAAAGGTCATTCTCATGGATAACTCTCTTCAGAGAAGACATGACTGAGCTGTATGAATGGAGATTACCAGAGTTGTTGTTACATTTTCAAATAATACCGTGAACCAGACCACGTAATCGCTATCGACACTGTTTAAATTTGTATCAGGATGTGTCTCTTTGTGGTGTCTTAGACTACGCTTGTATTATCGCCAAATTCTGGCGCTATGCTCCGATTTTCACCATAAGTATTGAATCTTTGAGATGGTATCATTTCCTCACTTCATTGGCTCATTTGTCCCGATATAAGTTCGCAACTCAATTGCTTCCCGAGTCTTCTCTTCCCCTGACATTATTAGCACCTTTGCAGTCACCGTTTTTAGTCCACCTACTTCCGGCATGCCAAGTATATCTATATCCATTTTCTATTTATTATGCCATTTGATTCTTTAAATATACCTGTCCCCAATAAGCTTGTATTTTAACATTTTATTACCCTATATTATATGAACTTTTGATTTCTATGTAGTAGTAGATAGTAAAGTCAAAGGTATAAAAAATGGAGCGTCGTTATTGTTGCAAGAAATATAATGAGAATATTGTGAAGCTTCCTTCGTAGGTTATACTATGTATTAAAATTAAAGTTAATGGGAAATAAATCATTACCTCGCAAATTAAAAATATCCAATACCGTACTGAACTTGCTGCGTCAGAAATTTTCTGGTAATAACCTTCAGTAAGTATTTTGTTTTTAACTCAACAGGCCGAAACGTATATATTATGTGTATAAACAGTGGTCAACAAAGCAAATTAATGTTTCTCCTGGATCTTTATGTTAACTTACGTAAATAGGAACGTCTGCTTAGTTTCGTAAAATCTAGTTCTCTCTCCCTCTCGATGATTTATTTCTTTCTGGCAATTTGCTTTATCAAACGATTTGATAATTTTAGTAAATTGGTTTATCTTCTTTATATATATATATATATATATATATATATATATATATATATATATATATATATATATATATATATATATATATATATATATATATATATATATATATATATATATATATAATTATTTTCAAATAACAGAAAAGTTACTTTTATTTTATGTCGTGAAAATGCCGTTTCTGTAAAATACGCTTTGAAAATTCAGCAAGCTTAGTTTGTATGAGCGCGAACTGGGTTACTAGAATCATAGCCAGGCCTAGTTTCAATTTCTGTATGCATATTATATATGTTATTGTATCATATAATATGTTCCTCTGGGTATCGTCATTATATTTGGACTAGTCTATGCACACAAACACACGCGCGCGCACTAGCATACACACGCACACACGCGCACAAGCGCGCACACGTACACACGCGCGCGCACGAACACATCTTCATGGGATGAATTTTTCAATTCTTGAAAATTGAAGTTGAAACTATACAAAAGGTTCAACAGGCAGAAGCTTCATCTATTGCACCAGAGGTTCAACAGCACTACATCTGAAATCGCCAGACGTTTATTTTCATACAAAACCTGATGAGTATGAACGGCGATTTAATTAATCGTCGTTCATACTCATCAGGTTTTGTATGAAAATAAACGTCTGGCGAATTGAGATGTAAATCGCCGTTTATACTCATAAGGTTTTGTTTGAAAATAACATTCTGGCGAATTCAGATGTTGTGTTGTTGAACCTCTGGTGCAGCAGATGAACCTTTTGTATAGTTTCAACTTCAAATTTCAAGAATTGAAAAATGTATCCCCTGAAGATGGCCACTTAGTGGGGCGAAACGCGTTGGGAAGTTTAATAAATTTTATCGTCCGGAGCGAAGCCTTTCATTGAATGTTTTAATTATGACAAATAGACTCTAATACATATATTTGAAACCAGTATATAGCGAATACACTGAACTCAAAGATCATTACGATACTATTACTAAATCTTTGAATGACGAATTTTGAAAAGATAACCATAATTATTTTATAACTATCAACTACACAATACGTAACACCGATTCAAAATTTGCTAGAATCTTTCCACAAACAGACAAACACAAAAGTGGCCTAATTATCGGACTAGGATCCGCCTTCAAATTTGTCACCGGTAATCTAGACGCGGAGGATGGAGAAAAGATTAATAAAGCGTTGGACGTGTTAGCAAACGATCAGGGCGAAATGCATGAGTTAACGAAAGAACAAACCTCACTTAAGATCGACCTCATAAACGAATTTAGCAACACATTAACATCATTGGTTTATGATCAAAATAAAAAAGCACATCAAATCAATAAACTTCAGTATGCGACGAGAATGTTAATCGCTGATGACTTGTCGGCTTACACTCGCTCTCAACTTTTGTAATTATTTACTAAGATATACATATTAATTGGCCATATAGAATCAATAATACTAACAGAAAATCGCAATAACTTTTGCTAAATGAGACGCGTATCACACATCTATATTAAACCCTAAATTTATAAAAAGAGAACTGGAAACAATAGCTAAATATATAATATCCTCTGATTTAAGATTGATTACTCAAAACGATAATCCTCTACCAAAATTGTTTTAAACTTAAATACGTTCAGAACGATTACAAAAGTCTTTTTCAAATTGAAATTCCTTTAATAGAAAGTTAGACTATACACTCCATATCTAGACCAAACCAAAAAAATTCCTACTCAATGATTATCCCACATTCAAAGTACCTTCTCCTTAACGAGGAGCTATATGCATCAGAGGTCAACCATGCCAAGAGCTTCAGAATGAACTATCATCTGCGAAGACGACGTGAAGACCAGCATGGACAAAAATAGTCCATGTGAAGACCGACCTATCACTCTACGAAAACCAATCCAAGGCTATGTTCAAAAAGTAGTCGAAATTACGAAAACATATGTTGCAAGATATGGCAATTCACAATACATAGTAATCGCAATCAATAGAGGATGCCAAAGCCAATCTAAAATGTCCGGACCGTGAAGATACTTAAGTGAACTTGGATATCCACCCTTAAAAGCAAATGTATACTTATGGTAAATGGACAAATATACAAACCAGGTCCAGGACCCACAGAAACACAACACACATTTGATATGTCAGTTTCAGATCTACACCAAACAGCACATACCATTCAGGTCGAACTTCCAAGCCTGAAACTTGAGAACGTACCGCTTCACGGTCTGGAAATCATCAAGGCACAACTTCAAGCTGAAAAGCAGAAGATTCCAACCACCATCCATTTTCCGATGTATCATATGAGCATCTGGACCATTATAGTCTACGTCAGCATAGCATTAATCGCCATCGTTGTACCGATCAAGTGCCTCAGACATCGTCGTTAAAGAAAACATGAAGAACAGAAGTCTGCAGACATCCCCTTACGAATCGTTAGACCACAAGGCTTCGTCTCCTAATAGGGGGAGGAGATAACAAGTATCATAATTCACACCATCGCTTCTCACGAATGTCCGTTACATTTAACACGACCAACAGATCAAATTACATCATAGTCAACATACAGATAAGCACGTTCCTTGCATATTGCAATCTGACCATTCAGCAGTAAACGTGGATACAGCCAGACCAGCACGTTGCATTCCCTGAATATCTTCATGAGAATGGCAACCGTCAGCACCTTCCCAAGGTTGGTATTAAAACCAACATTATTTATATTAAAATAAATTAGATGTAGTTTTAATTATATTATCCATTCTATTATAAGCTCTATAGCTGTTACGATGTTGGTTTAAGTATGAAATCAATATTTTTAAAAAAGTAAAGTGATGTTCAACAGTTGTTCATTCGCGTTTCATTTATAATAATGAGAAAAAATAAAAAACGGATTAATCTTATTGTAGATGCTCAAAATGCATGCCTTGAACGTCTTGACAGAATCTTTATCGCAAATGAAAATGTCTTTCAACATCTGACCCATGACCGACCTAATCGGTATCGTTACTTTTCTGAAGTCAGTTAAATCGCTTGGTTTAGTTCTGTTTAGGATACTTTACACGTATCCTCACAAGAAAAAGTCTAATAGCGTAATATCGGGTGATTGTACTGGCCATTCTAACTATCCTCGCCTTCCTATCCACTGATTTTTGAATATTAAGTCGAGGTACTATCAGGCATTCATTTGGTAATATGCGGGTGCTCCATCCTGCTGGAACCATATCACACTCGATGGAACTTGTAGGTTTACTTGATCAGAATATATTTTGCCAAAGTTGGAACGACATTATTTTTGAGCAGTGTTACATAATTATCTCCAATTAAATTGCCGTCAATGGAAAAAGGCTTAATGACATGGTTTACAACTATTCCTGTCCAAATATTAACCATTTCAGGGTATTTAGTACATTCTTCTCTCACCTAGTGTGGATTTCTTTAGACCAGTGGCGACAATTGTAACGATTAGCATGGCCTTGAAGTGAAAAACTGTACTCCGAAGAAAATAAAACATGTTCTAGCTAAATAGCATTGATATCTAACATTTCCACCATTTGTTTACAAAAGGACGTGATTCTATCAAAATCATCTTCCACGAGCTCCTGAGTTTAGATCAATTTATAGGGATGCATCCAATATTGTGCCTGCTTGTCGACTCGAAATATGTGGCTTTTCCTCAAACTCGAGTGCACTAGATGGTTTTTGTTGTATCTGCCTTACATGTTCAAGCTCTTGGTATGTAGTTTACTTTTCATATCGTAAACCTACGTACCAAATTTGGTTACTTTAGCGTTGTTATTTTCAGAGATGCAAATTTTTTCTAAAACAAAAACAACAAGTTTTTCGGAAAACCTGGTCAGGTTACTTGATATTTCCGAAGATATAATTTTTTTTCCGAAGGAAAACACAAAAGTTCCCGGGAAAACCTGGGCCGATTTTCCTGGCTAACGCACTTATCCAAGCTACCTGCAAAAGGAAGGTACTCACAAAATGTGATCAAAATGGGCCCATTATTTTTTGAATTATCGATGTGACACACACACATACAAACACACACACACACACACACATATATATATATATATATATATATATATATATATATATATATATATATATATATATATATATATATATATATATGTATATATATGTATATATATATATATATATATATATATATATATATATATATATATATATATATATATATATATATATATATATATATATATATATATAACTTTTAACGGCAATTTAATAAACTTAAAGAAAGATAACTTTAGAAATCACTACCCCTATTTATATTTCCTAGACAAAAACAAAAAACAAATTCAAATACACAATAGTTAGCTTCATATGTCAGTTTGACACTTTTCGACTTCAGTCAAATTTACAAAAAGGTTTTTTTCATGTTTGTTATTCCATAATTAATTATACTAAAACTCACGTTATATGTAAGTATTTTAAATTTTTATATTTTTCCTATGTAAATTGTAAAATTTTTTCTTTCCATGTTGTAGCCTTGAGAATGGAATAAACTTTTCCGAAAGCTCGGTATTTAATACAGAGTTTTATTTTGCAGCTGACGGCTTTCCCACAATTTTTTAAGTAAATAACCGTCACAAAAACTGAATACTATATCTATCTATCTATACATACACATATATATATATATATATATATATATATATATATATATATATATATATATATATATATATATATATATATATAAACATATAAAAATTGAAACTGACCCCGAATATAGGTTCTAGGGGTCCCAATTTGATCTCCGAAGACATTTTTTCTAAATTCAAAAGTCGGTATCTCCTCATTAGTGTTTTTTTTTAATTCACTAATAGAATATCACCTGAAATTAGTGATCATATTTTAAGTATTGTAAGTACTGGTAGAAATAGAAATTAAAAATACAGTTCGACTCTCCCGAAGGCGCTAATAAATTAGTAACTTGTAACGAAATTGAAGGAAAATGTTACACAACATTTATACTGCGATATATAACAATTAGACAGGTTGTTTTAAGATCAGTCGACAAGCAAATTTCAGAACAAGAATTAAGAGAAACCATTAAGCCAATAACGGGTGACTATTTTGAAATTAAAAGTGTTAAACGAGTTCACCGCGGAGTAGAAGACGCTAGAATGATAAAATATTTCCCCAAGTTTTCGGTGCACGTTAACTTTAGGGGTAATAATCTATCTAGTAAGGTCTGTATAGAAAAATAATGTATGAAGTGGAGCCATACGTAAAACGCATGGTCCAGTGTGTTAAATGTCTACGTTACAATCACATCAGTAGTCGGTGTAGGGATGAGGAAAGGTTCAAGAAATGCGGCGGTAGTCATTGAATATAAATTGTGACAACAATGCTACGCCAACCGATGTGCTTTATGAAGAACACACATGGTAACAGACAGAGATGACAGAGAAGTCTGCTCTGAATACACAAAAGAAAAAAGTTCAAACAATTAATGGCTGTCGAAAATCTACCATATCGTGAAGCATTTAATAAATATAAAAATAGCTATTCCACGGTGCTAAAAAATCCTTCACATGAAAAAATCGATAATAGGCATACCAATAGCGAAACATCGAGAGGCGAAACTGAACAAATACGAAAAGCACACGAACTTGAAACAAATCAATTTAAGTAACAAATCCAAATCCACTACACCAAGATTAAATTGGCCAACAAGTCCAAGGCCAAATTCACCTCTCTCCTCTATAAATAACGCGTACCCTCCCTCTTATACTAGTTATCTTACAGAGCTGAATAATGATTTTGTCTCTACAAAATAATACATGCTAATAGATCTTCACCCTGAGAAGGGAGGAGCGCTTTTTTTAGATTTGTAATATGTCAAGAAATATTATAGGCACTTTCAGTGATGTTGAATATTACAAATAGAGTTAACAATGATGACAATAGAGCGACAACGGACCAACTTTTAGATCTTAATAGCTAACAAAATAAAATTTTTGCAATGGAATTGTAGATCAATTATCAGTAATAAAGGGATGCTAGAGAGATACTTATTTGAAAACCATACAAACATAGCTCTACTCAGTGAAATATGGCTAAGCAAACAAGAAAATAGGTACGTTTTAGTGGATTTAGGATAGAGAGAAAAGATAGAGATGATGGATACGGAAGTGTGGTGAAACTAATTGATACAAAATTAAATTATCAAGGTTTAAATTTAAACACCAATATTGGTCAGTTCATGTGTACCGCGTTAACGCTCGTTTTAGAAAACAAAGAAAAAGTAAATATGGTTTCAGTTTATGTAAGACCAGGTATAGCGGTTTCCAGTGATCAATAGAACACTTTCTTTAACAATATTACTTAACCATTTGTAGTTGTAGGGGACGTAAATGCCCATAATTTGCTTGGGGATGCAGCAGCACCGGTGTTCAGGGTAATAATGCGTTAATTTCTTTAGATGACTGTAACCTACATTTTTTACGATGGTAATCCAACGTTGTTACTTAGACCATATAGTACTGCCGTATCGGCTATAGATCTGACGATTGTCACTCCTGATATAGATCATAGATTCCACTGGAAAGTAGAAGATACAACCTTGGAATGTGATCACTTCCTGGTAGCATATGACCTCCCGGTAAAAAACTGGAGGCAAAATAATGTAATTATAGACAGAAACGCTGTGGAAGAGGCATGGAGTATAGCGCAGACATATAGGGAGGTATTTTCTGATACCGTAAATAATAAAATCGTGCACTAAAATAGTTCATATGATGAATTTATAATAAATGAGTCGTTTGCAGCAGATATGGCAATTCTAAAGAAGAAAATATCTCTCAATCTGTCATTTAGTAAATGCTGATGGAACGAAGATTGTAAAATGGCAATCGATAAACAAAGGCTATCACTCAGACGATTGAAAACAAGGCTAATTACAGAAAACTTCATTAACCACAAGAAAGAAGTTGCCTTAACTAAAAGAGGTATATTAGATAGCAAGTGTAAGAACTGGAAAAACTACTGCCATAGTCTTAACAAAAGCACTTCTTTAAAAAAAAATGGGGAAAAATTAAAAGGTTAAATAATACTGACATGCAAATATAATTCATTTATGGAAAGCAATAATTCGGAAAAAATAATAGACAACTTGGTTCCAATGCAAGCAAACGAAAAAAATTGAGTTCAACAAAGCAAACGCCCAGCATGCATTGACGGAAAAATTTTGGTTACTAGAATTTGAGATTGCAGTTAAAAACAAAAACAACACAGCCTGTGGCAGACAAAATTGGCTACATAATGTTAGAAAAACTTCCATAGCAAGTTAAATACATCCTACTCAAAGTCATAAATAATATATGGAATTCTAAACATGTACCAAAAGACTGGAAGACCTATATAACAGCAATCTTTCTGACACCGAACCAAGATAGTCAAACTCTAAAATCCTACAGAATAATTATGCTTGCTTCATGCATATTCAAAACATTAAAACGCATGATTAAAAATAGTTTGGAACCATGCTTAGAAAAGAACCATAAACTCTCAAATTCGCCATTTGGTTTCAGAAAAGATTGCTCCACAGTAGAAAATATTGCCCACCTTGTAACAGACACATATATTTCCTTTTCACATGGGAAATCAACAGTGGCAGTTTTCACAGATTTGGAAAACGCTTACGGCAAAGTTGACTTAGTCTGTTATTAGTAAAGGAATAATGATTAAGATTTATAAATGTAGATAACATTTCCTTCCTCATTATGTAATGATGTATATTATTCCAAAAGAAAGTATTAAATATTTTGTCTTAAACCATACATTTTGAAAAACAATTATGCAGCAAATAAGGACAGCTTTTTAAAAATATTTTTGCATTTTCCCCTCCACATTATTGTTGGGGCGAAAAGTTTATACGTTGAAAAACAATTTTACAGGAAATAAGCAATAAAAAAAATATGTAAAAAAAGTAGGTGCCATCAAGAACAGCTTTTTGGATAATATAGAACATTTTCCTCCCAATAAACTTTAAAAAAGAAAATTGCAGCAAATAAGCATTAAAAACAATGTTTAAAAGTTTAGTATATAAAGGGCAGCTTTTTTAAAAATATTTCAACATTTTCTCATTAACCATAAAATTTGAAATACAAATTTTGAGGAAATAATTATTAAAAAATAATGTTAAAAAGTTGCTGGTGCCATCAAACACTGCTTTTTTGAAAATATTTGGCAATAAAATGAGAAAAATACGGTTATTTGAAATGTTGTTTCACTGTTAATCGAAATGTTTAATAAAAAAATGAAATTAATCGTTTTTTAGTACATTTTTATTTTAAAAAATTCACTAATAGAGAGGTATCGATGGTGGGACTGTGCAAAAATTTTTGCAAACGGGCGCGAATTTGGGCCCCTAGAACCCATATCCGGGGTAAGTTTCGATTTTTGTATGTTTATATATAAAGATATATATATATATATATATATATATATATATATATATATATATATATATATATATATATATATATATATATATATATATATATATATATATGTATCCCACCGCTAACTCAAAAAATAATTAACCGATTTTGATAAAACTCGGCAAGTGCCTTTCTTTTATTAATATCTTGGATGAGTTCGTTAGCCAGAAAAATCTGACACGGTTTTCCGGGAAAATTTTGAGTTTTCTCTCGAAAAAAAAAATTTTCTCCGAAAATTACAAAGATATTTCGATAAAATTTGGTGTACGTATTGCTTTGGGAAAGGCCTAGCCATGTGCCAAAATTCAGCTTTCTAGGATTACAGAAAATGAAGCTATTCAAATTTGAAACATTTATGTTTAGATTCACCGCCTTTATTTAAATAGTTTATATGAGATCTAGTTTTTTGTGGTTGTCATGGTAACGTTACATATGATTATTATTATTGCGCAGGTCTGTTAGACGCTGTAACTGACATTTACTGTATGCCGTATGATAATGATATGAGATCGTTTATATTATGTTTTTTATTTGTTTGAGTGGACGAATTATTTGTGTCATTTGGGAAATTTTTATATACAAGTGCAAATTATTCCTTGATTAATGTTAGTGGGTGGATTAAACAGTGTTTGTTATATTTTATCAACACATATATACGTAAATGTTTTATAAACTGTGTATTTGCATATTGAATAAATAAATAAATATAAAGGGTCGAAGTTTTACAAAAGGGCTGATATTATACAGGGTGACGCGTTTCTACGGTAAAGCTGAATATAATTATTATGATACAAGAGACGAGAAAAAATTGTATAAGTTAATTATAGGGTGTCTTGAGCTGCATCTTATAAAATTATTTTGACAATCACCGGCTGGCCCACAAGTCGATCGTTGGTGATCCCTACAAATTTTTTTTCGAACTACCTTATTTTATTGCATTTTTTATCTAAATATGTTTGTAAGAAAAAAAATCAAGGCGCAGTAAGTGCGTTTTGGTAGCAAATTTTCATTAAATGCTTCAAATTTCAATAACTCAATTTGCTATTAACCTAAGGTTTGTTGGCTAGGAAACCGGCGTTTAAAGTTTATTGTCGGAAAATTTTTGTACATTTTCAAACAATAAGTTATTTTGATAAAATATGGCACATTGTTTTTACTATATATTTTGCTCATAACCTTATCTCGTTTCTGTGCTTCTGTGTGCTCTGGAGAATGCATTAACAAGTCGTTATTGTAGTGTAAAATTAAAATTTACTAAATGTAGTTTTGATAAAGCAGAATGAAAAAAGTGAATTTATTGACTGAGGAGTAGTATTGTGTTGTATACTGGGAGAGTGTTTGAAAATGATCATGTTATATTCTATAAATTAATTAATTATCAACATATTATGTAAAATACTTCAACCACTTTATTTAAAACTTTAAAATGGTGTATCTGCTTGTCATAATAAGGTTACTTAAAGCACGAGGGATATACTGTTTGGTTTGCTTTATTAGTGAATTTTTATTTAAAAAAATTCGCTAATAGAGAGGTATCGATCGTGAGACTTTGCAAACATTTTTGCAAATGAATGCGAACTAGGACCCCGCGAACCCATATCCGGGGTTAGTTTCAATTTTTATATGTTTATATATATATATATATATATATATATATATATATATATATATATATATATATATATATATATATATATATATATATATATATATGTGTGTGTGTGTGTGTGTGTGTGTGTGTGTGTGTGTGTATCCGCACGATAACTCAAAAAGTTATTAACTGCTTTTGATTAAACTCGGCAAGAATCTTTCTTTTAATCATGGCTTAGATAAGTTCGTTAGCCAGGAAAATCGGACAAGGTTTTCCTAGAAAATTTTGGGTTTCCTTTCGAAAAAAATGTTTGTCTCTGAAAATTACATAGCTATTTTGATGAAATTTTGTGAATATATTGCGTTGTTTTATGATTTCTCGCATTGTAAACTGACGTCTAAACTGCGACACATTACATAGAGCAACACTTATAAGAAAGAACAAAATGTTTTTATATGTTGTGTATTGTGTGCTGCCTAAGATATCATACTATGTTCAGCAGGTCCCTTCCAACACTATAGGACTAAAAATGCATTGCCAAAAATAAATAAACAAATTGCTTATCCTTTGACCAAAATATTAGTTAATTTTTATTTTAAAAAATTCGGTAATGGAGAGGTATCGATGGTGAGACTTTGCACAATTTTTTTCAAATATCCATCCGATAACTCAAAAATTAACTAACCGATTTCAATGAAACTCGGCAAGTGCCTTTCTTTTATTAATGGCTTGGATGAGTTCGTTAGCCAGGAAAATCGGAAAGGCTTTTCCGGGAAAAAAATTTTCCCCGAAAATTACAAAGCTGTTTTAATAAAATTTAAAGGGTACGTTGCCCTGGGAGAGACCTTACTACGTATCAAAATTCAACTTTCTAAGTTTATAAAAAATTGAGTTATTCAAATTTTGATTTTTCTTTCGGAAAATTCTTTTTTCCAAAAATTACAAAGGTATTTAAATGAAATTTGGTGTATATCTTGCCTTAGGAAAGACCTTACTACATACCAAAATTAAACTTTCTAAGTTTATAGAAAATTAAGTTATTCAAAATTGAAGCATTTAATAAAAATTCACTACCATAACGCACTTGCTGCGTCCCGAATTTTTTTATTACACTAACCCAAATGCCTTCTAACATACTTTAACCGTCCTTAGGAAAATGTCATTGCAATTTATAACTACTTATACATTCTACAAAAACAATTATTTACTCTTAAGTATATTTATTTGTATCTAATAACTCAACAAATCAAAACTATCAATCAAATGCAATTAGGTCAGTCGCCTAATACATATTAATTACGTGCGATTTATTTTCGCTATAAATATAGTTCCTGTGATGGGAGGGGCATAAGAAATAAGAAAACTCTCATTGGTCTGTCTGTGGGTGCTTCACACAGTCGGCCAGAATTTTTTTTCTAAGCAGGCCAGGTCTTTCCGCCAAGGTCCACAGTTGCTCAAAATTAACGGGTGACCCTGACATGTCGACAAAAAAGTTTTTCCCCAACAATTTTTTTTTTCAATTCCAATGAAGAGAACATACGATACTTAAAGATGTATATCTTCGAACAGAAAAAGATGCATATAAAAACCGGATTGACTTTATAAGTGGTAGCAATAGAACTTTTTATATTTGGTCCACAAACACCCCACTTAAAGACTACATATATCCAAAAAACCTCATTATTTATGTCTAAGTAAATGATTTTTTCTAGATACATTTAGATAGAAACAAAACGTATCTAAAAACAAATATATTTGGAATGAATGAGTTCTATTGCTATGCATTTGGAACTATCATTAATGAAGATCAAAAACAAAAACATTTTAATAGGGATCGAAGCAAGTATTGTGACTGTTTGGGGGCTTTTTTAACAAAAAACTTGTCTAGTAGGCTAGTTTTCAAGCATAACCATAACCATAAATCTAGGACTTTGTTAAAGACATTTCATTTAATATTTTCAATGCATCACGCCAGAAGCTATGTTAAAACTCACCAGTTTGACGTTTTAATTCGTCACTTGGACATATTCAGAAAAGCTATATAACTTTCAAAGTATTTTTCTCGTAATTCCTGACTTTTTTCAACCAATTATATATTATTTGTCTGTAATTTTTAATAGATTTTATTCAACATATATTCTTTTGGTCCTGTGCGTCTTTCTGTGTTCACCAGCGGCACACGAATTTTTCTTTAAAGGCTTATAATTTTTTTCCCTTTTAGAGATTTAAATTTTGGTACGTAATTTGGCTTTTATAATATAAAGCGGCACACCGGTTTGGTTGCCATAGATTTATTATTTACGGAGAAAAATTTTCCAAAAGAAAAAAAAATTAAAGCTGGTCAGATTTTTTTGGTTAACGAACTTATTCAAACCACTTACAAAAAGAAGGTACCTGCCAAATTTCACCAAATTCGGCCCATTATGTTTGAGTTATTGGTGTGATACATATATATATATATATATATATATATATATATATATATATATATATATATATATATATATATATATATATATATATATATATATATAACATTAAAGCTTGCCCCGAATATGGGCACTAGGGCTCCTAGTCATTTAAATAATTTTTTTCTAAAATTTAAGGTGCGATCTCTCATGCGTAAATTTTTTCTACGAAAATTTATTAAAAGGTTATTTATATTTGAGCATGTTACCACGGATAGAACAACACTCGCTCTTTAGCATAAAGTTCAACCTATAATGGTTAATAAGCTTAACTGTAGTTCAAAATTGGTACTGCAGAGCTACGACAGAGCCGAATTGGGAAGACTTCAGACTACAGTGAGAAAAACCTGTTCTAGTGCGCTTTTTATCTATTGTATGGCGCATCGTTTAGATTTGGTGTTACAACAGTCCCTTAACAGCATAAATGAATGTTAGACGTTTTCTAACCCTCGGTAGCACAGCATCATTTTTCTCAAAATCTTTAAAGCAAAGAATTGTCTTGTGTTTAGAGGTTCATAAGAGAGTTTCAAAAGCAGCTCTTACTCGATGGAGTTGTAACGGTCGATTGGTGCAAAGTACATTTGAATATCGTCAGCCTTTTATTGACGCTTTTAACAAAGTTTTGGAAGTATACGAAGAATGGCACCACGAGACAGTAGTTTGTTCTATAATATACTTGTAAATGTAGAACAATCAATTTTATTTCAATGTTTCATTGCTGATTTTATTTCAAGTGATCCTGCTTTGAGACCGTTGCCGTTTTACAAAAAAGAATGATACAGATTAATTTCTGGACGCAAAAATTAAGGAGTTTTAATCTGTCATTTCTGTAAAGATTAAACCGCAGTTGTATCTTTAAATTCAACAACAACGGCGACAAATGAGCACTGCCGTCGTAGGAGATGACATGGCCTGTTACCAAATATTATTTTTGGAAATAATTGATGATGCATCCACGCACATAGATAGCAGATTTAGCAACTTTCTTGGGAAAACAATAAAGTTTCAGAAGCAGCCTTTTAATCCTAGAGCAAAATTATCCTGATTAATTCGATTTTTCGCCACCAAGATCGGATCTTGAAGTAATATACAACTGATTGGTGGCTTTACATTAGTGTCATGTGGCAAATATATTGAAGAATGTGGATTAGATTAAGATTTTCCTGAAATTCTTAAGTTTGTCAGTTAACTCTTACTCTATCCTCCACAAGTGTAACTACAGAACGCAGATTTTCTGTATTAAGAGCTTTCTTAAATTCTACTGGACAAGAAACTCTTTCCCGTTTAGCGCTGTCATCACTAGGAAAGGAATTGGTTTAAGATAATTCTCGCCAACGATTTTCGATGACGTCATTGATGAATTTACAAACGAAGAGGATTGCCATTATTTGTAAGTAGGTAATGTTTTTTAAATTTTGTGATATCAAAAAAGTAAAAACTTGTTCCATAAGAAACGTATTTTTCAAATACAAATAAAAGCTTTAATTATGGATTAATGAAATTTGAGAAAATTCGCCCTGTGGCAAATTTACTGGTTTTTTTCGATTAGTTTTCCTGTTTATAAAATACTTGACACGGCTTTGTCCGACAAATATAAGTAGACAACAATGATCCAAGTAACTGTAGTGAATAAATCTGTTGACTAAGCATATCATTCTTGGCAAGGACCCAAAGTATTGATTAAATATTTCATAACCAAAGTGATAGTTTTTAGCATCACTTAGACCACACAAATAAACACACCTCTAAGTTATTGTTTTCTGTGAACCATCAACACCTCATGCTAGAATAAGTTTAGTTTAAATTAAACAACCAAGCAGCCTGTTTTTACATATGTTCATTTTATTTAGAAATTTTATGGCTCTAAAAACAATATAGTTTAATAGTTTATGGGACATAACAAATGTATGTATACTTTTTATTAAAAACCTCTACAATACAATATTTTGTCTCAATAATTTAAATAGCATACTAACTAATCTCCTCTACACAACCGATAAGTTTTAATAACTTTTTGTTTCTTTACAACAACGATAATAATAATAATAATAATAATAATAATAATAATAATAATAATAATAATAATAATAATAATAATAATAATAATAATAATAATAATAATAATAATAATAATAATAATAATAATAATAATAATAATAATAATAATAATAATAATAATAATAATAATAATAATAATAATACCGCTACCTAGGGTGTCCTCAAAACCAGCGTGTGGACCATAGCCGGCTAAAGCAAGAGTTCCAGGAGAAATATAGGAAGCGAGTCACGAAGCTCATAAATACTAAGCTTTCCGGAGGCAACCTCTGTGCTGCTATAAACTCATGGGCGGTACCAGGTTTGACATCCTCTTTTGGAGTTGTCATATGGTCTAACACCGACTTGTATGAACTGGATAGACTCACGAGAAGGCTTCTTACGAAATTTCGGTGGCTTCACACCAACTCATCTGTTAGAAGACTGTATACACCTCGGAAAGAAGGCGGCAGAGGGTTAATCCATATAAAGAACCACTGTTTTAAGCAAGAAATAAACATGCGACAACGTTTTCTTGCACTGCAGGATGAACTGATGAGGTTGGTGGTGTGCGAGTATAAGGATTATACTCCACTTAGGCTGGGTCAGCGTAACTATGAGTTGGACGCTCCGGCTGACCAGGGCGGTGTAGTCCAGTGGGGCGACCAGGCTATGCATGGAAGGTACCCCAAGCACCTGCAGGCGGATAGTGTTGATAAAACCTCTTCGCTTATATGGTTGGTCGAGGGGCAACTCTACCCGGAGACAGAGGGTTTTGTCAGGGTCATTCAAGATAGGGTTATAAAAACTAAAAACTACGAGAAGCATTGCCTAAAATTAGAAGTGGTGGATAAATGTCGAAAATGCGCAGTTGTTGGAGAGACCATTGAACACGTCATGGCAGCATGTCCTGCTCTCTCAGACTCAGCTTACTTAGGCAGATATAACCAGCTCGCCAAGATCATCCATCAACAAATCGCTTTGAAATACAGCCTCCTGGACCCGTCAACAACACCAGCTTACTACAAGTATTCTCCGGACGCGGTGCTGGAGTCGGCGGACTTTCTCCTATACTGGGACCGACCCATGATAACGGACCGCACTGTGGACTTCAATAGGCCAGATATTGTCTTGATAAACAAACATATGAGGCTTGCTGTGATCATAGACATTGCCGTACCGCTGTCCCATAACATTCAGAAAACTGAAATTGAAAAGATCACCAAGTATGAAAACTTGGCATATGAAATAAAAAACATATGGAAGCTTCAGAAGGTGGCTATATATCCTTTCGTAATGTCGGCGGAAGGAATAGTCACCAAAAATTTCATGGGAAATCTAAAGGAACTCGGATTACCAAATAACATCCTAAACAAGGGGCAGAGGGCGGTTCTGTTGCAGACATGTCACATAGTCCAAAAATTCCTCAGTTAAGTGGCGACCTCAAACACGTCTGCTGTGTTGAAGCACCGGAAATCAGACTATAATAATAATATCGACATAATGGGATATGATGAATTTCATCCCCATCCACCGAGCTGAACCCCAATGTCGCGCGCAGAGGGTCGGTCAAAAGGTTTCCAGTAGTAATACTGAGAAAATGTAACGCATATATCAAATAATAATAATAATAATTACTAATATAAGGCTTGATGCATTCTCACCACTATTAGAACCGTTGACCGGTTTCGCTTTAATTAGAGCTGGTCACTACGGCATACTAATTGCAGCGAAAATACGCCTACAAAGTAATACGGCTATGGTAGCCAGCCTTCCAACACTAAGTGAGATGTAAGGCACGAAGCACGTGCCGCCACCTCGTTGCGGAACCAAGTAGAATACCAACCGGTATGCCAGTCTAGTATTGCAGTTGCAATTCAAGGAATTTCAAGGGTGATCAGTGTATCTTAATTCCTGTATTTTAGCCTAGCAAGAGGTGTTTACAGTCAATTTCAAGGTTCCAAAGAATTGCCGATATTGATTTTCTATTTAATTTATCTTGCTACCGTACAGGCACGTTTATATTATACGAGTAGTTATAGTTGAGGTAAGCTATTTCATTTTTTAACCAGTACTATTTTAGATTTTTTCAATTCTTGCTACATTTCAGGCTTTTCATTGTCGATTTCTCATTTTTTTACATTTGAACAATGTGATAAGAACAATTATTAAAAGATTTAACTCGTAGTCGAGGTACATTTAAACTGAAGTTAACTCTATTAGAGAAATTTATTAACACAATTAAAACTTCAAGTGCTGATAAAAACCAGGTTTAATGCTGTTGAAAAAAGATTTAATGACAATTCCAATCTATTATTGGAGTTTGACAAGGTACAGTCTGCAATAGAAGCTAAATGCGAGGAAAGCGATTCAGCTGACCAGTATAATGAACGCGATCATTTTACTGATAGGTTTTTTTTTATTAATATTATTGGCTGCGGCATCTCAGGCCATTAGCACATTCTTTTCCATCATTTAACATTTTTTACAAATTTTCCAGACAAAGTCAACTTGGCTCGCCCGAGAATCGAACCCGGGACCTCTCGCTTTGCAGGCTGGCACCTAGCCACCTGCGCCACGAGGGCGTCCTGATAGGTTTTATAACACTCAAGATTTCTTAACGGAATTTTTATAATTCCACTTATTTTTGAAGGCACAAGTGTTTCGCCTCAAACAAGCCGTAATCATTTCGATCCTCTTCAAAACGTATTGTTACCCAAGAATAAACTTCCTACATTTTCTGGAGGGTTTTCTCAATCGATTAATTTCAAGAATAGTTTCATGTCTACTATTTCTAATAATTCAAGTCTCACGACAAGTAAAAGGTCTCAATTTTTAAAAGCTGCACTTGAAGGTTATGTATTAAGAATAATAGAAGGTTTGGAAAACACGAATGGTGCGTTTGAAAATGTTTTGGAATTATTGACGGATAGCTTTAACAAAAAACAGTTTCTATTGGATAGCCATTTCAAGTCTATTCTAGGTATACAGTCGATAAAGAAAATTATACATATTTTCGAAGAATGCTAGATAAACTAGGCAAACATTTATCAGCGTTAGATGGCTTAAAGCTTGAAAAACACAAGCTGTATGCTTCCTTTATGCGACACATTTTATCCAGTAAGTTAGATAAAAGCAGTATTGGAGATTGGAAAGAGGTCAAGTATAAAAAACGTTTACCTACATTCAAAGAGCTTACAGACTTTCTGAAGAATAAATCCGATCTATTGCAATGTTTAGATCACAGTCAATATAAAAATAATTCTAGCTCACCGAGAAATCATGCTCAGATGAATTTGGCGCTTATTAAACCTAAAAATACAAGTGCAATTACTGTAAAAAGGGTCATTGTATTTTTTTTATATTTTAACAACACACCACGAGGGCTTACAGCCTAAATACTATCGTACCGTGGGTGTCGACAAGGAGGAAAGAGGCAACTTGTTAATTCTGGACTTGAAGGTTTGGAGGTTCGGAGGAGAAGAAAAACATGTGCCGGCAAGGAATTCCACAACTTGGAAGTCCTCGAGACAAAAGAGCGGGCATAACAAGATGTTCTATGTCTGGTGGCCTGAACAGTAAAAGGGTGCGTTCGCCCTGTTCCCCTGGTAGATCTGTTGGGGGCATCAGGTTGAGGAACTATGGAAGAAAGCTTATCTGAGCAGTGCCCGTGCAGATATCTATAAAAGAGAGAGATAAAGAGAGGTCACCAACAGCACGTCGGTGTGCAAGGGATGACAGCCTTTACGTGCGGGTAGGGTCACAGATGAGACGTATAGATCTCTTCTGAGTGAAGTCCAAGATAGCGAGTGTAGAAGCGGCAGCGTCACCCCAGATGTGGGAGCAGTATTCGAGGTTTGGCCTTATTTGTGAAGTATATAAGGTATAGAGATTAGCTGGTGAAAAGTATTTACGAGCCCGGAAGAGAAAACCTACTTTCTTAGCAGCCGCTTCTGCAATTGATGTGACATGTTGGTGCCAATTGATATTTCAGTCCACAGAAATGCCAACAAGTGAAAAGGACTCATTACTTTTACTTTGAATAACTTAGTTGTTCATTGTGATGGGTCTAGGGCAGGTATATCTCTTATAAGAAAGAAAGCAAGACTGAGATTTGGTGGGCTTGAATTGTACAAGATTTCTACTTCCCCAGTCTAATATTTTTTGGAGATCCACGGAGACAGAACCCTCCATGAGTCTGCGATCCTCCTGTAATTGGAGAGACAGGCTTAGAATATTGCATATTTGAGTAGAGGGTGCTGTCGTCCGCGTAACTTTGAACTGGGTTGGATGTGCTAGAGAGGAGGTCATTGATGTAGAGAAGACACAAAGTAGGGGCTAAAGCTCAACCTTGAGGAACTCGGAACTCCTGCATTAATTGGATACAGTTTAGAGGAATGGCCATCCACGACAACAGAAATGCTCCGGTTGGAGAGGAAATTTGCTGTCCAGGTACAGAGTTTTGGTGGTGGGCCATAGGCCGGAAGTTTATTAAGCAGCGCTGCGTGCCAGACCTGGTCGAATACTTTGGATATGTCTAGAGCGACAATCTGGGATTCACCGTGTAGTTATATAGATTTGTTCCAAGAATGGGTGACAATGGAAAGGAAGTCGGCAATTGATCTGCGCTGACGTAATCCATACTGCCTGTCGTGGATTAGATTGTGTTTTTCCGTAAATTTTAGTAATTCGGTGTTTATATACTTTAGAGACGACTTAAAGGAGAGAAATAGGCCTGGAGTTGCTAGGAAGCGTTTTTGATCCTGTCTTAGGGACGGGCTGTACTCGAGCAGTTTTCCAGTTACTAAGATGTCTGAAACAGACGAGTCAGGACAGAAGCAAGTTCTGGTGCGCATTTTTTGAGAACAGTTGCTGGGATCTCAAGGCCAGTGGCTTTTCTGGAGAAGAGAGCATCTTTCGTACCTTTTTAGTTTTGAAAATTATATCCGTCATTTTGTGCGCGACATTGGGGACTGTTGGTGGTTGAACATTTGGAGGTGTATTGAGAATAGAATTGCCGGCGAAAAACGAGGCAAAAAAGTTCAGCCTTACCCAGGGCGGTAGAAACAATTTCATATCCTGAGACAAGAGGTGGGAACGTGCTCTTGCAGGAATTATTCCCAATAGATTTAGCAAGAGTCCAGAAGGGTTTGCTGCTGTTGGAACTTAAGAGGACTTTGTTATTGATGTGATTATTAAACGAGTTTTTTGCCTCAGAAAGAATGCGGGCATAGCGGTTTCTTGCGTCGTTAAACGCTTGACGGTTTTCTTGACTGGGATTGTGTAGAAGCGTTTTGTGAGCTTTGACTTTTTCCAGTCTGGCCTTGTCACAGGATTTAGAGAACCAGGGCTTTTGAGTGGATGAAGAGGTTTTCTGTGTACGTGGGATAAATAATTCCATGCTAGCTTGGATAATTTCAGTGACGTTTTGTGAGATATCAGAGGGGTCAGGATGAGAAAAGCAGATAGACGCCCATGGAAATGAGCAAAAGTAATCCCGCATTTCGTTCCAGTTCGCGGAGTTGTAGTGCCAAGCGATACGTGGGTGTGATGACTGTGTGACCTCGGGTTGCATTGCGCAGGAAGCAGTGAAGATGGCGTGGTCTGAGCGACCAAAGAGGGCGGTGACTGATATCTTACAGCATTCAGGTTTTGTAGTAAGAAGGAGATCCAAGGGTCTGGAGCTTTGTGTTGGGATGCGAGGAAAGTAAGTAGGTTGCTGAACCATATTGGCTAAAGAATTGCTGACTGCAAAGGCCTTCGCCGATCTCCTTTGAGGATCGGTTTTTGAAGATCCTAGCCATTCCTTATTATGGACATTGAAGTCACCAAGAATAGTGACCTCGGAGGAACTATTTTCAGAAACCATGGTCGGTTCTTTCAGAAAGGTAGTCAAAGAGCTGGACAAAGTTGTTGTCAGAAGGTGACCGGTAAATGCAACAGATGAATTTAGTTGCAGCCCTAAGAGAGTTTTATCCATATTATGTCTTTACTTCCAGATTATAAATTGGGGAGTCTGGTGCAGGGTAGATTGCTACGGACGTATGCGCACACGCCTCCATGTAATCTAAAGGAAGTAAGGAGGTCATACCCCGGGAAAATAAGGTGATTAGTGGCTGTTTTGGCACTGATTTGGATTTCGGTGAGGAAGAGGTGTTGGGGCCTATTAACCTGAAGGAAATGGTGGAAGGAGTTCAGGTTAGAATTTAGGCCATATATATTCTAGAAGGATATGTTAAATCTTGATTCTGGCGCCCCCTGTAGACCCCTCTTCCGGAGATCTGAATGGAGGGGTATTTTACCTCCGGAATCTTTTGTACAAAGAGGAGCAATCATCATTTTTGCTTATAAGGGAAACCGACTCATACACCAGAACCGGAAACGTCTGTTGGGACTTCATCGGCCCCTTGATGTATGTGGTGGTAGCTCCTCGGGCATGAAAAAATCCTTTACTATCACGTAAAGGGAAATTCGACTACCACCTGCTTGACTCTGATTGGTCGCCTCGTACGATAGGCAGAAGTTAACATGGGCCTATTATATATGTAAGTGTAAGGGCCAGTTTTTTTTTCTTCAAATATATTCAACGCAACCCTTCGATGGCATAAGGTGACAACCCTCTTAGTAAACAATAAAAGTAACCTATCATAATACTAACAATCGACTAAGGGTCACATAATTTAAATAAATAGCTCAACAGTCAATAACCAGACGATATATTACTTAGCAGTTGTGTTATCTACTTTAAAGTAATCATGCTAAAGGTTTATTACTTCCCACTATGATGGCGAAGCCTTAAAGTGCGGGTGTTATGAGTCGGGCGAGCGGGTATCAAATGTGTCCTGTAACAACATCACTAACCTGTAATTAAAAATATACCTGAACACACCATCGTTCATCTAAAGCACAACCTAACATATATATATATATATATATATATATATATATATATATATATATATATATATATATATATATATATATATATATATATATATGAGGGGCATTCAAATATTAGTTCATCAAACAATTACCAATTACACGCTCCACTAAGCGACTCAACATCAATGACTATTTACACTCAAAGCTCCACTGAGCAAGCTAACATTGAGAGCAGTTTCTACCTAATGCTCCACTTAGCAACTTCATCATTAACGGCAGTTACAACTCAACGCTCCACTGAGCCACATTATAAACGCTTAATGCATATCATTGCATCAGAACTGCTGCTACACAATGTCTCTAAATGCTCAAATATTAGTTACGCAAACATCAGTTACTCAAACAATAGTTACTCAGACGATAGTTACTCAAACGGTACCTACTCAAACGATAGTTACGCAAACAATAGTTACTCAAACGCTAGTTTAACTTGTGTGTTTCATTTGGTAGTGTAACCGACACTAGGTGAGTGCCGGCTCACAGGTGTGCATTGAGGCAGAGTTCAGTGTCTCGCCTAGAGTGCTCGCTACAGCCAGAGTTGAATACCGATAAGTGAAATGGACACAAAGGTGTACTCGCCAGGGTGTGCCCATGCCCAAGTACCCCAACTCCTACACTGGGACTGACACATGCAATGAGACCAAAGGGTGAACTCAACCATGACGTCTCGGTCAAGCTACCAGATCGGCTCTAAAATGCAACGACGGTTCCCACGGTAAATACTGAGAAGTGCAATGGTCGCAGCGCTGAATCCACTACGTTGTGCCCTTTCCAATAACCACGCATCAACACGAGTAGGTGCAATGGATACCTAGAGTGAGCTCAACTGTACCCATACCGAAATATGCCGATGCCACTAAAACAGCCGTATTGCGGTTACGTAACCCGGACCTGAAAGCCCACGTTCACCATAAGGGAAATCTTGTTAATGTATTTACTAAAAAATTTAAACCGGCCGTTTTTTGTGCAAACGTATGATGTGTCATTTGGAATGTAACTTAAGAGTGGTAGTTTCCTTCCTGTAGACATCGAAGTGAAGAGAGTCATTCTTTTAACAACTAATACATCCAGAAAAGGAAGTTTACTCTCAACTTCTAATTCGTGGGTGACTTTTATTGAATCAAATTGGCAGTTCAGTCTGTTAATAAAATCATCTACTTTACATATATTGGCGTGCAACACTGTGAGTATTTTCCTAGAGTATGATTTCGTTATGTGGACGATATTTTTGCAGTGTTTAACACACATATATGTAAAATGGATGATTTTATTAAAAGACTGAATTGTCAATTGGATTCTATAAAATTCATGCACGACTTAGAAGCTAACAGGAAACTTCCTTTTCTAGATGTATTAGTCGTTAAAAATAATGACTCTTCAATTCGATGTCTACAGGAAGGAAACTAACTCTAAGTTACATTCCAAATGGCCCACATCATACGTTTGCACAAAAAACAGCTGGTTTAAATTTCTTAGTAGATAGATTAATAAAATTGCCCTCAAGTGAAAGTAGATATATCATATAATTAGAGTACATTATAAGCATGGCTAAATAGAACGGATATTCGGATTGGTTAGTGAAAAAATTAATTAATAGACACAGAGAAAAGAAAATGTTAGCTGAATGCACGACATTCAGGAAAGACAAAATAGAGAAAAAAAATTGTTTGCCTACCTTTTGAATCGCGTAACGCACGGGGTCTCGAGAGCATTTTTAAGAAAACCGATTTGAAGCTGACTCTTCGACAAAAAATTATTTAAGAAGTTAGTTCGGTAATACGAGATATAAAGATAAAGCAACTGAAATGTGGGGTATCTATAAGATATGTTGTAAATATCGTAAATTTAAATACTTTGAGTAGACTAAGAGAACCATTGAGACTAGATTTCGTGAACACCTGACACAGCTGAGGTACGGTAGTGTAGACAAGTCATAAATAGCACAACAGATTTGGGATAATAACCATCACATTGATAAAGAAAATCTGAAAATTATCAAAAATGTTAGACAGCCAGCGAAGCTAGATGCGTACGAAAGTATTTATATCTCCAAAGCAATAAAAAACTAAAGTTCCTTAAACCGAGGCCCGTCACTGGTTTGTAGTCCTCTCTTTGCGGTCTGTCGTTGATGCAGATAAAAATTACGAAACCGATCAGGTGAAGTGTTAAAGGAAGTTCAAAAACCTCGTCCGGCAATTAAAACACTAAAAAATTTGCCTGCGATTTAGGCACCCTCTCGGTACCGTTATTTACCTAAAAAAATTTATAAAAGAAGAAATTAGTAGTAAGTACTTAGAGTTTTTCATCCTCTGATGACGCTAACTTGGTTAGTGAAACGATGGTAAGCTCAAGACATATTTGCCATTAAAAACATTTTTATGAAAATTTGCTACCATAACGCATTTGCTGCGACCAGACCTTTACTACTCAATCATTATATCAAATAAGTTTTAAAAAAACTTTTAAAACTCAATTTAAGCTCTATCGTGATTTTTTGTTAAACGCATTTATTTGAAAATGATGACCGCTTTTGAAAACAATATGTTTTCCGTTCCTTTACTGATTCACAAAGTCTAAAGATAAAAGGTTTTCTAAAATGAGCTTTAGGAATGTAAGATTTATAATTTTCGGCGGACGTCTTTCTCATAACGTATGTATGATCTCCACTTATTTAAAAAACAATTATACTGTCTTTATGACAAACAAATAGTGCTCATGGTGTCTAACAGACACAAGGCATTTCTTGGCCTTCTAATAAAAAATAAAAAATGCGAGAAAAAATAAGATTAACGTTAGTTCATTAAAATACTAAACACAAACCTGGGTTATCCATACAAACACTTCATATTTAAAATTAGAGTCGATAATCTATTTGAGTATTCGAGATTAGTTTTGAATTATCTCATCCAAGTTATTTGTATGAGATGGCACGAAAACTAGGTCAGAAAAATATAATATTAGTTAACAGTTACATACGTACCTACACGACATATAACATTGGATCTATTTTAAGATTCAAAACGATAGGAGTTCATCTACCTGACAGATAAACAACGAAACAAAATCTTAATGTAATTGATTGAAAAAAACTCACTAATGAAAAGAACACGACTTTTTAATTTAAATAAACTTTCTTCAAATGACTGCGAACTAAGCTTCTTATAGAACATATATCCGGAGTCAGTTATATATATATATATATATATATATATATATATATATATATATATATATATATATATATATATATATATATATATATATATATATATGGGAAATATGCCTATGACTATATACTTCACTTTAGATCACTTTTGAACACCTTCTTTATAAGTTTGTGAATTATGGAATAGGTAATTTCAATTAACACTTGCATAAATATTGTAAGTAAATTTATAAATTCGCCCATATTCCATAGCTTGTTTGAAAAAAAATGATAAGAAAAGAGCGTGCCGTCATAGGCAAATTTCATCCTATGGGGGCATACCGTCCAGTTTTAAGGTGTTCCGAATTTTTGGACATTACAAATTGGTTTTACAATAATATATTGAAAATAAAGAAATACAACTTAAAACACAATCCTGAAAATATAGTAAGTTTAAAAAAACATTGACAAGAAATAACAATACGCAAGCTTAGAAAGCTTGTCAAACAATTTCACTGGCAGAGTTCACAAAATATGTCTTTATTAATTTATCCTCGCCTGCGCGGTCACCGCGAGCAGCATTCTTTGCATGAAATCCAGATTTCTTTAACTCTCGACCTGGAGTACAAATCATTGCAATACAAGGCAACCCACATCACGTTCTTCGTCATCAAAGTCTTCAGTTGCACTATTATAACTCATCGTCCTTTTATCTTCTATCAAAATATTCCTTTTTGTCTTTCTTGCATTTTTTCTGTCCCTCTTTAATGTCGGGTGTCGAATTTCACTGTGTTTCCTTGATTTTTCTCGTAAGTTCCAGCGGCAGCTTGTGGCAATGGAGATAGCTCTAGAATACTATTTTTTTAAAGAAAAGTCGCTGTGTTCCAACTATTGCTCCAGTGTTGATTGGTGTGAAAGTTTTTGCCTCGGCATGTTCTGGTGTGGATTCTGGTATTTCTATTTGCGAAAGTTTAAGATCTCCATCTAATTTTTGAACTCTTCTTGGTTATTCGGGAGTATTTTGTCGTCATTCAGTGATTTGTCGGTTGCCGAAGGAGGCTGAGCATCCACTTCTCAAAGACATTTTCATCTGATGGATTAATTTCAGTTTTGGAAAAAGCGATTGCATGCGTGGCAGATTTTAAATAAGCTTTAATGAACAGGTCAGCTACTTGTCAATGTGAGACCACTCTACTAGGACTTTGTTTGAGCCACGTCTGAATCTCTTGTCCGTAGTAACTCTAAAGTAAAGCAAAACATCCAACGACTGTAAACGGTGTGTTGAATGTGCGGGGAAAGAAAACAGTATCACACCACTATCCTATGCGTATTGTAGTACTTTTAGGCTTTTGTGACTACCATGGCCATCTAAAAGAAGCAACACTTTGTGTTCTTTTGAAACTGCTGTGTAATGAACTAAATGAGTGAACAAAACTATTGGAGAGAAGCTCCCTACAAATCCAGCCGATTTTCTGACAGAATGCTTTGTTACCTATTGGAGCTTTGTCCATGAGTTCATTTTTCATTCTTTTCCCTGGGAATACGACGACTGGTGGCACATATATGTCCATCGCATTCATGCAACACACCGTGATGTGCTGCCCTTGTTCAGGACTGGACAATGCTCCAGTCTGCTTACTTCGTAGCACGAGTTTTTTGTGGTTCTTTTTGGACAGAATTAAGCCCAGACTCGTCAATATTCTAAATACTTTTTGGCAAAAAGAATGTTTCTTCATTACACTATCACGGAATTTAAACTATGCAGGGATGTTTTCTTTGTTGAATGCTTGTGGGCAAGCAGCTGATGTGGTTTCAGGCCTTCTGAGAGAAATCTGTTTATTTCGATTCAAAAATCTTTTAGTCTGTTTTTGACCAACTATTCCTTTCTCCTGGTTGAACATGTAAGGCTAGATGCATTCTCACCATAATTAGAAACGCAGACCAGTTTCCCTCTATTTTAAGCTCGTCAGTGCGCTATACTAATTTCAGCGAGAACGCACCTATAATACGGCTATCGTAGCCAACCACCTAGAACATTATTTTATTACTATAGCTCACTGTCGGGCTCTAATTAGATCGAAACCGTTCTGCGTTTCTAATTATGGTGAGAATACATCTAGCCTTACATACATCGTCCCGGTATTAGGGTCAGGGCTGACAATTTACAAAAATTGTTGGTTGGTTGTACAGTCTCTATTTGTAACATTTTGTGTTAATTGGAGCTGCCGTGGCAACATGCTACCTGGTTCCGGACAGAGATGGCGACCCTCTCGTACATCTCACAATGTTCTGTCTGGTTGAATATATTTTAGTGAATTTTCATTAAGAGAATTCACTACTAGAGAGGTAACGATGGTGATACTTTCGGAGAAATTTTTCAAATACGCGAATTAGGGTCCTAGAATCCATAGTCAACCTCCCTTTTAATTTTTAAATTTATATATATATATATATATATATATATATATATATATATATATATATATATATATATATATATATATATATATATATATATATATTCGAGCGATAACTTATAAAACACTAAAATACTCAACTGATTTGAACGAAACTTCATATAAAGAAAAATATATCTTCATTGCATTAAGACCGCGGACGAGGTCGTAAATCAGCTATAACAGGCATTTTTCCTCCAAAAACAACAAAAATATTTTTTAAAAGTATTAGAGCAACTGGAATGAAACTTTACATGTGGCTAGAAATGGTGTAAGTAAACGTATGTTGTGAATTTTAAGTAATTTGGTTCACAAAATTTAGAGTTTTCTTTCAATTAAAAATAAAATCTGAAATACATACGACTTTCTGGTTAAAGTCCAATGCCTAGCAGACAAAGTACTTAACTTCCATGTGTAGATTGATTCATACAACAGGCATAAATCATACATCAACAATAACCAAACAAAGAATACGGTTAAAGAAATTTGTAATTAAAAAGGCTTTTCTACCAGACATTAAATGTATTGCCTGGTAGAAAAGCCTTTAATCATCAAACCCAGACGTGCTGACGTTTAGCAATTTTAATATAAATAATAGGCCTAAAACATACTATCCGAACCAAAAATCATGAAATCTCGGCCACAAATATTCCAAATGACATACGACATGAAATTAAAAATTTGCAAAGTATTTTTTTTACTGGGGATTCAAGCGATTTTTAAAATACACCATATTTGTAGCTTGATGAACTGCCCCAATTACAGTTTTAGTCTGAAAGTGTAGCCTAATAGAGTGGAAATGTAAACAAAATGAAGTCACGTCTCTATAGAAAAGATTATAAACAGTTTGTTTTTTATCTTTAAACTTAAACATAAGACGTCATCTAAGATCAAAACAGTCGTTGAATGTGTTTCAAGTGACAATTCAATTAATTATGTAATTAGTCGTTATGTTTGCTTTTAATTTAATATAAAATATCTCGGGATATGAAGTCGGCCTTAAGTATAAGGAAAAAACAGCTTTGGTTAACGTATCTCAGCTGGTTCAGTAGTTCAGTAGTATGCCGATTCCCGGTCGATGAATATATGGTTTTTTGTGTTTCATTTTGACATTTGGAGAAACAATAGTGTACCAGATTTCATACGTTTTGAACAAAATCACTTTTGTGTTTAAGACGCCTGAATAATTTTGTCACCTTTAAGTGTAAAATTATAATTTTCAGCAGACATTTTATTATTGTTAATATTGAATTTTTAGTAGGAAATTTACTAATAGAGAATTTGTTTTGCCAAGCTTTTTCAGCTGTTGAGAGAACCGGTTTGATTACATTGACTAAAAGAAAATCAGCCAGGCGATTAATAAGAAAATATAACTGCTACGTTTATAATTTGCCAAATACTTTACTTTTATAAATATGAGTTAAGTTTCCTTCTGGAAAACTTTCTTCTAGCTTCACAGAAAATTGAGTTTTGGGAATTTTTCTCAAAAGGAAATAAAACACAAGATTTTTTTGATAATAGAGATATATCGATGGTAACATTTTCGAAAGAAATATTTAAATGTACCCATATTAGCACCTCTAAAATCTATCTTTAAAGTCTGTGTAAGTTCAAGGTTTTGGTTGTCGTGCAAAGTGAATATGTATAATTTTCATCTTGAAAAAAATTGCATCTCGAAATGTTTTATATTGTTTTTATTAGTCAATGTCTCTAATATGTCAAACAAATTCAACCTGCACGTTCTGACTAAATACTGGTATTTTTCCCTCCCCAAATCACCCTTTGTACTGTTACAACCACTTTTAATTCTTCTGCGTGTGGTTGTGGCAGAAATGTTTTCGAAGTCAACTACCCTCGCGTCTTTTTTTTCTTGTACATGCCTTAAATCTTCCGTCATGTGTTCCTTCTGCTGTTCTATAAATCATATTTAGCAGAAGGAACACATGACGGAGGCTTTAAGGCATGTACAAGAAAAAAAAGACGCGATGGTAGTTGACTTCGAAAACATTTCTGCTACAACCAATAATACAATATAAAACATTTCGAGATGCAATTTTTTTCAAGACGAAAATTATACGTATTCACTTTGCACGACAACCAAAACGTTAATTTACTACTATTATATGTAGATCATATCGCAAAAACTTATCAAACTGATGCTTGATTAGTTTTTATGACACATGTCACACAGCAAATAATTGTTATCATCAGTCGATTGTTACAGATACGACATAGTCTACAACAAAATCTCTAGAGTTCTTTTCGCACAAGAAGACCAACATTTTGATTATTGTTTACAAAATTTGAGATATTAAAGTATCATATCATAAGTATCATATCAGTATCATAAGACTGGACTATGTAATTCACTTGTGTTAGGTGTTAGTGATAATAAAAATGTTATTACTCACTTTATTTTATTCCTACAAATAAGAGTTGGTGTTGCTGAATAGAGAATTTGATTAGCTTTAAAAAGATGTATCACACTACACACAGTCCGATTTCAAGATTTCGAAGCGGTAGCTACCGTTTGAAAAGGTACGACGATATGTGTAAGATTTTTGTCTCAAAAAGTTTGTTTTTGACAATAAAAATCGACTTGTTTTTAATATTCCTTAATAATGGCCACCTTCAATTATATTGAATTGATGCAATGTATAATTTTAATTATAAATAAATTATATATATATATATATATATATATATATATATATATATATATATATATATATATATATATATATATATATATATATATATATATAAAGACATGTGTTCGCATTCATTTGAATACATTTTTTTCCAAATTCAAAACTCGCGATCTCCTCGTTAGTGAATTTTTACGAAAATTCACTTACAATTCTTCATAAAGTCCGTTTGTAACGTTTAATTATTTGATTAAATTTGTAGTTACTTTTTTAGGAACGGAAAACTTGAAAGGATCATACTGTAATTTCTATAATTTTCTGTCAATTATCACAGAGCATAACATAAAGATTACTGTTAATTATTTAAAACCTAAAATGTATCCTATTTTGTAACAATTTTTCATTGTATAGAACAGGTTCTATTTTCCTTTAATTATAAATGACAAATTTAAGTTAATTCGTATATTTTATTTGTCCACTGTGTTAAAAAGAAGTCAACGAATGCGAAACGGGAGAGGGAAATTTCGTTTAAAGGTAAAATAACCAATATAACTTTATTCAAGGCGTGGGCGTTGTTTCCATTTTTTAATATGAATAATGTTTAAAGGTAAATTTGCAGATTAGCGCAATGTTCGTTTTGAAGAAACAAATTTAGAAATGTGCTGAGAGGAACCCCTGTATGCATTAGCCATCAGACAAGCGCTGTGCTCTCTCTCAACTCCACAATACAATTAAGAGACCTGAACTAAATTTGTGGTGCTGTGCATGATACGCGAGCTGCAAAAGAGCTAGAAATGCAAATTGTAAAACAACTCACCTTAAAGAAGTTCATAGAAAGGAGAAACTTCCTACCAACCATTTCTGGCCACTAACCTACCACACCGTTTCTCCATTAAAAACTTCCACCTTGCCCAATAAAAAAAATTCGCCCAATAGTCACGTAAGCTGATAGTTTATTAGAACTTATTGTCGTTCCAGCGGTCGACATTCGCCCGTAATTCATTAAATTTTAAAGTTTAAACCTAATTGATGTTTTTTGTCATAGAGTACACCTCTTTAATCTCAGTACCACTGTTTGACCATAGACTTTTATGTATTTGACATTAAGTATGAAGACATCTATATGCATCTGACCATATAGTATTATGTGTTTGACATTGAGATATTTAATATATAGATATTCACGATCAACTCATAACTGCTACGGACCTAGAATCCGACTATCTAATTAAAACAAAGCTCTGTTTAATCTATTTGTAACACATGCAACACATAAATTTTATCTTTCTGACACCTTTTCCATATGAACTTTAACTAAGCCAACTTTCACACTCCTCTCTCCGCGCAACCTGCATGAAAAGGGGTACAGAGCTTTTCTTCACGTATTAATATATAAAAGATTAAATAAATAAACCACTCCCAAAGCATCAGAGAAACGGTCTACTTGAAATTAATTTACAAATATTTTAGTAAAATAAAGGACAATGACGGTTGAATCTAAGAGTTACGGCTTTCTATATATATATATATATATATATATATATATATATATATATATATATATATATATATATATATATATATATATATATATATATATATATATATTCAGTGTCTTCCCGGATTGACGAGTGAATAGGTGAAAAATACTGTAATTTTTTTAGTTGAAACTTCATTTTCTGAGATTAAGCCCAGCTTGAATAGAAAATAATTTGTGTCATAATTTTAATTTCCAAAATCAAGTATGTTTTGAAAATTTACAAAGAAAACTAATTTTTGCACTAGTAAAGTGCCTTTTCTCTAGGAGATACAACAAAATGTTGTTGAGAAAAGATGGTCGGAAGAAAAACAGAGTAGACACACAAAATTTTAAAATCCAAAGCCTGGATTGAGATTTTGAAATTCTGAAAACAAGTAATAGTATGCTATGGAAGAAAAACAAATAAAATAATGTTTTGACAGTTGTCAAAAATAGTTAATTGCAATTATTGTCGTAGCTGTGCTCTAAAATTGATCCGAACTGTGAAATATAAAAAAGGTATGCTTACTATACCAAAACGGATCTACCTAATTCAGTACCTACAGACTCGGAGACTACTTCTCTGGCTTCACTGTTGGGTTTCGTTTTTGTAGGTGAAGGGCGTAGCCAGCGAGTAATCTAACTGCCTGAGAATGCCGTCAAGCAGCGAAACTAGTCACAGAAACGTTGAAGAACATCTTAGAACATCTAGAATTCATAAGGGCGTCTTGCTCTAGTTAGCTAACGCGCTGGCTACGTCCTTCACCTACAGAATCGAAGCCCAACAGTGAAGCCAGAGAAATAGTCTCCAAGTCTGTATGTAGTATGGACCAGTTTCACCAAGTAAGGGCAACAACAATCAATGAACCTAATTCAGTGTTATGGAATTGGTGAATTATCTATTCCAGAGGTTATCAGACTATTTCGCCCGAAGTTTCCGAACACAGCTGTGGTCCAATCTATAGTATCCAGACTGGTTAAAAATTTTGTCACTAACGGTTCTATACATATTATATCAAAAAAGATGAACTTTGATCGAGATGATGTAGGTACTGTGGTATTCACCAAAAGCACAAGCTGCCACTAAGAAAGCGGTACGAGGAGGCTCGCATTTTGCACATCACATTTGCAAGGCATTTGTAAAGCAAAGAAGGTACAGCTATATAAAGTTACATTTATTGACACGTTATAAGAATGGTCTGAATCCCGAAGGTTGGAGTTCTGTCTAACTTTAGGTGAGAAATTTCTAGAGGATCGAAATTTCTATAAAAACATGATTTTCTCAGATGAACCGACTTTTACAACTAACAGTGTACCTTCATCACAGAATTGGCTATATTGGTCTGAAAATAATCCAAAGTATGTAATACATTCCTGGCGGTAGTATTTTACAAACGTTAATGTTTGGTGTGCGATTTCCTATCATTGTGGTGTAATTGGGCCATATTTTATTGAGCGAAAACTTAATCAACATTCTTATTGAAATATTTTAAATCAGTTTGTAGACAAACTACCATAAGAACCAATATTTTTTCATATGACGGTTGACGACATGACGGTTGCCCTGCTCACTCGACATCAGGTATGTGAATGGCTAAATGAGAAATTTAAAGAAAAATTGATAGTCAATTTTGTTGCAGCTCGGATCTCCGGATCTAACAATCGTGTATTTTTATTTTTGGGGCCGGATAAAACAAATAGTAAATTCAAATAGGCTTCCAAATGACGTAGGCCAATATTGAAAAATTGCATTAGAGAGGCGATAAATTTTATGTCCCCAGAGGAGATCAGACCAGTTTTCACTGCAATTCGGGAAAAACTTGAAGAATTTGCGAATAAAGGCAGCGGACTTACTGAATAAATGAATATTTCAATTGATGTTAAATTGTTATGTCAGTATTGAAATACATTTATTTTTGGTGTTTGTATTTTCTTATTTTAATGTTGGCATTTGTTTAATTGTTTAACTGTCTAATAGACATATTAAAAAAGTGATTGTATTTAATGTATTATTTTAAACAACTTTTTCGAACGAAATTTTTTAATATCTTCAATAAGAAGGGTTACACCTAGTGGAATAAAAATTATTTGAAATGTCAAAGTAGACTTAGGATTTCAAAATTTTGTATTACTCAGATTTTCTTACCGATCTTTTCTTAATAACATTTTTTCGTATTTTCTAGAGAAAAGGCACTCTACTAGTGTAAAAAATTAGTTTATGTACATTTCCGACAGATACCTGATTTTGGAAAATTAAAATTATGACACAAATTGTTTCCTATTCAAACAGGACTTACCGCCAGAAAATGAAGTCTTTTTTACAGTATCTTTCACCTATTTATGCGTCGATAAGGGGACACTATATATATATATATATATATATATATATATATATATATATATATATATATATATATATATATATATATATATATATATATATATACACGGTGTACCAATCCTAGGACAAAGTTCAATAACCCTTGGTAATATAGATATCAATTTCTTTTCTAGCAAAAGTGATACAGCGAGCTAAGATGCACAATTTAAAATTGTTTAGAGTTATACAAGGTGATTCATAATTCAGTTACAAATCAAACATATATATATATATATATATATATATATATATATATATATATATATATATATATATATATATATATATATATATTAATTGGAACCCCGTATATTATTATATTTTCAGAACACGCATCCTCCCGATTCCTCCGTTATAAGATTTTACTGCATTTGACAGGGTACTTTAAGAGATATGGATCATTTTGTGTTAAAATCATACGTCTTTCAACGCTCTGTATATAAATACACATTACACGAAAAGATTAATTATTGTCTGTTTGTGTTTTGGAGTATGATATAGTATCACCTCCTGTTGTTATTCGTTTACTGAGTTGTGATTTGTCTACAGTCACTTTTTGTAAGGGTTCCCTGTACCTAAATTCAGTAATTGATTAGATGTTTGAAGATTTACATTTAAATTCAAATTGTCGGAAAAATTTAGTGTTTCTATAGCAGACGTTGAGTTTAAAAATTAATATATAATTTTTCTTTTGTTTTTGGTAAGAAATTGACAGACAAATTGTTGCAGAGAACCAAACAAATTTATTTATTACAATTATCACGTTTTAAACACCTAACCGTTACACATTTTTAAAGTTATGAAATCTAGTAAAACTAAAATCAAATAATAAAACAATACCTCAATGCATCAAATTTTCAAAGTGACTCTACCTAGCACCAATACCATATTGTAGTCGACTCTAAAATGACTGACTTACATTTCTAAGAATGTCAACATTGACACTTCGGCATGCATCTCCAATTATACTTTTCATGCCTTCTTTAATCGTTGCGAGTTCTTTGTACCCTTCACCTTTAATATAGCACCACAAAAAGAAGTCCACCTCTGTCAAGTCCGTAGATTGAGCTGACCAATCGTAAGGCCCTCCTCTGTCTATTCACCTTCGTGGATAAAGATAGAACCACAGAAGTGTCGGGAATCTATGAAATAGGTTGTAAGGATTTTGAACTTAAATATGTTGGGCAAACTAAATGAACTATTACAACTAGATTTAAAGAACATTTAGCGCAACTGAGATAAGGCACTATTAATAAATCAGCATATTTAGGATAATAGTCATCATGTAGGTAAAGAAAATTTCAAGATAATAAAAAATGTCAGGCAATCGCAATACTTGAGGTCGAGATGCTTACGAGAGTATATATATATATATATATATATATATATATATATATATATATATATATATATATATATATATATATATATATATATATATATATATATCGTTAAAAATTTGAACAAAAATGTTTTAATGAATAGAGTATAGAGTCCGGTTCTGTGCAGTACATTGTGCGAACCTTATCTTAATAATCAGCGTGTCCTTCTTAGAAGGAATATTTGATAACGACACACAGTTTTACAAAAGCAGGTAAGCAATTTTAATTACAGGGATTTAAGACTCAACAGTGGGGGTCCGTCTGTATATCTTAGTAGAGGACGCTGTTCGCAACTGCTTGGCAACTAACATATAAATAGTAGTTCTAATATTTATTCACTCAGTTTATTCATCCTTTCATCATCAGATTTTCTAAACGCCTACTATAGAGATCTTCAATTTATCAGACAACTTAAACTTTAATGAATATGTTCAAATAGCTCATCAATTACCTAACTTAGCTATAGGGAGCTCTGAACAAAAGGAGAAGTGAAGGAGAATAATAAAGGATTGCATTTACGATATTTCAGTTAGAATAAGAAAGAAAATAAATAAAAGGTTAGAGTTTAAAATCTTTCTGTAGGCAAACCATAACTTAGTAAACGAATAATGACAGAGGATGAGATTACATCATATTCCAGAACTCAAACAGCTAATAATTAAGTTTTTCCTATAATGTGTATTCATATACAGAGCGTTGAAAGACGTATGATTTTAACACAAAATGATCCATATCTCTTAAAGTACAATGTATAATTTAGTAAACACTTATAACAGAGGAATCTGGAGGATGTTAGTTATCTGAAAATATAATAATGTACAGTGCTTTCAATTTAAAAAAAAAACATATGTTTCATTCCTACCTGAATTACGAATTAGCCTGTATAACTCCAATTAATTTTAGATTGAGCATCTTAGCCCTCTGTATCATTTCTGCTGAAAATTTTTTTGATATCTATAATAAAAAGGGAGTTATCAAACTTTGTCGTAGGATTGGTACACCCTGTATATATACATATATAAGTATATATATATATATATATATATATATATATATATATATATATATATATATATATATATATATATAACATATAAAAATTTTAACTGACCCTGGATATGTGTTCTAGTTTGCGGTCATTTGAAAAAATGTTTCCAAAGTCCAAAAGTCGCGAACTCCCCATTGGTGAATTTTTCTTAAGAAAATTCATAGAACAATAGCCCGCCGTTATTGACTCGGTTTGCAGTTGAAAGTTCGTTGTTAGCGTTGATATGTTTCTATTGGACGACGACGACATACGATCAAACATACGTGATCACGAGAATGGAGTGAATTCAAATAAATGTTTACGAATTAAATCAAACTTTCAGAAACATTACAATTGTAACTTTACGTGAGCTTACAAATGGAGAAAAATAACAAGCTGACAAAGGATATATTACATTTAAAAGTTATGTGAAAGTACCATCTGTAAGTTTGCATTGGTCTTTTGGCTGAAAACCTTTAGAAATGTTGCAAACTTGTTTAATGGTAAGCATTTGTAAGTTGCCATGCTTACTGGAATATATATATATATATATATATATATATATATATATATATATATATATATATATATATATATATATATATATATATATATATGGGTGTGTGTGTGTGTGTTCCTCATCTCACAGACTTTTAGCAGCTTGTACGGGAAGGGGAAACATAGAAATGGCAAATTACACAGGCCCAACACGCAGTTACAGAAACTGCACCACCTGTGATTAAACCCGGACACTCTGTGTAGCAGTCAAACACTCACTTGAATACAGCACGTAGGTGTAAACATATAGAAATTTAAGGTGGCCCCGGATATGAATTCTGGGGTCCTAATTCGCGAAATCCTGTGTAGCGAATTTCTTTTACGAAAATTCGTTAAAATGAGTTGAGATCTAAACAATCCGCGACATTGTAGACCCACCACAGATTCAAAACTGCACACCTATTTTTAGAAATAGGCGTAGTGAAACAAGGACACATAATATAAGTCCCAGTTGAAAATACTTTTAAAAGTTAATCATTTGTAACGCAAAAGCAATAAAACCATAATCAGCTACAATGTGAAAGCTTAGGTTGTGGTTTTTCAAAATACTGTCTAATAAGGATAATATTCTTGCTGCGATGTTACGAAAATAAAATCAGCATAGAAAGCCACTGGCGAAGCAGCTATTTGTTAAACGAATACGATTATAAATATAACCTGGCCAAATTAAAGTTTACCGCGTAAAGTATGCAGCATTATAATAATATTAACTTGTTAATTTTATCAGGTGCTTAAACAACACTGCAAATAAGGCACGTGTGCTAATTTATTAGATATTTTCTGTCTATTTTAATACAGATGAATATATAAATAAATTATGAAAATAATAATAATGATGAAAATAGTGTATAACGGCGTTAAATAGAAGAACACTTTCTTAGAGATAATAAAAAATTATACAATTAGCATTTTTGGCATACCACTTGTTACTTCTCTTATGTAAGTCAATGACAGCCATATTATTTCTAAATGAACGACTACTACAATGTGGTGAAAAACTAATACAAATCTTAGAGAAATGTTATAATGCACGTATAAAGACTAAACTACACTTGCTAACGCGAGTCACAATAAAAAGTCTACTCTTGATATGAGTTGATATGTAATACAGCCATCAACCGTATTTAAGATTTGATTCTTTTCCTGGATTCGTCGCTTGGGAATAATACAATATTGAATATTAAACGCTATAATTAAAAAACTAATTTGTCATAAGAGTTCGAAATAGGTAAACACATTTTCTAAATGTTGGAACAGGAAGTATATAATATAAAACTTTTTAAGTTTGCAATATTCAACAGTGCTGCAAATTTAATCATAACTTCCACATAGCTGTGATAATTTATTCTCTTCAGGAAGACATTATCATGGAATGAATTTGGGGCACATGACTTGACTACAAAGAAAATGTTTGTTCTCCTGTACCTATAAACTGTTGAAACGTTATCTTACTCGAGTTTTATTGAAAAAGGGTCAATTTTCTCCAAATCACCCCTTATTTATCCCCTACTCCCTGAAGCGATCTTACCCAAAAGCAATTCAAAGCGTTCCTTTGTCGGGTGCTAACTGGATACCAAATTTGAAGATGATATGAAAGTTATTGCGTCTATTAACAGACAGACGTACATGTCGACATATCGACAGACAGACCGGCCGACAGACAAAAAAGTTTTCGTTCCAGAATCAAGTTTTCTATAGGTTCTGAGACTTTTTACGCCGTTTTAGCAAGAAAAAATCGAAATTTTTGTCAACAATATTCTACCCCCACACATTCAACCCTTCATTTAATATACTTTAATACCAGATGTTTGATGAACTTAAAAGTTTTCTAATAAATAAACCCTAATACGTTATATTATTTGAGTTTTAACGAAAAAATTTCAATTTTCACCAAATCACCCTCATTCATCCCCTACCCGCTAAACCGATTTTACCCAAAAACAATCCGAACCGTTAGTTTGTCAAGTGCTAACTGTATCCCAAATTTGAAGACGATATTTCAATTTGTTCTAAAGTTATCGTGGCTACACACAGACAGACATACAGACCGAGAGACAAAAAATAATTTCGTTTCCAAATCATATTTTCTATATGTTCTGATAGTTTTTACGACGAATAAGTGCACTTGGAGAACACCCAAATCACCACAACACATATTTCAGAGACCTTACGATCGTTTCGTTGACAAAGTCAACATCTTCAGAGGACGAAAATTCTAACATGTGCTTGTATTTCTAATTCACTAAGTTTCGAGTAAAGATATTGCCTTTCTAAATCTAACCATTTTTGCTTAGCACACTTTAAAACTTTTTGACCAACTTTTGTGTTGTTAGAAATATTAACATTAAAATTAATGAAATTAGGACAAACCGACTTCTGTTTACATGATTTTAAAAAGCAATATCAGCACCTAAAAATCTAATCTTAGTACTTAGCTTTCTATATAGATTCAGTTCCGTTGACCTGGGAGCCATAATTCACTAACATGTTAGAATTTTCTTCCTCTGAAGATGTTGACTTTGTCAACGAAACGATCGTAAGGTCTCTGAAATATGTATTGTGGTGATTTGGGTGTTCTCCAAGTGTACTTATTAGTGCTCATCACAGGTTCCAGTTTTCACATAGTTTTTAGGACGTTTAAGCGAAAAATATTTTTTTTAATTTTTGTCGCCGGTGCGATACTTCCACACGTGACGATGTGGAATACATAACGTAGTTTTTTGTCTCTGTCGTGTTAACTTGTAGCAGTAGACACAATAAGTGCCTAATAATTACTAATATACTGTTTTAGTTGTGGCTCTACTATTACTATACATAACAAACTGAAAGGAATGAGAGCGCTTTTAAAAGTTTGAACTATTTATTTTAGTATATTAAGTGTGTCGGGAGTTTGCGAGTTCTATATTTTAATATTTCGTCCATGTTCGCGGCATGATATAACAATAAACAATCAACAATAGTATAGTACCTACAGGATAGATTAGTCCCTATGCTGTGCCGGCTGTGCTACAATGTTGAGAATAAATAACAGGTAATAATAATAATAATAATAATAATAACATCTGGACGCTACTCTTTCAGTGAATGAAGATAACGTTATTCAATTCTGATAATTGGGCATCTGGGACTCTTTGAGTTTGACCTTCGAAAATACGAATTTAATATATTTTAGATATTAGAAAATGCCGCTTGCCCCTGGCAGGTTGAAACATATACAACAATGAATCACGTTTTCAGTGCTCGGGTCGGTAATATTTCCAATATCCTAAAGACTTCTTTTACTGCATACATTGTTTTTTAGTGCCCATAATAAAATAAACAAGCCTGCTCCGACTGGTACTGTCATAAAATAGGTTCATTTTTGATTGGTTTGTTGTGAAATGTTAGTAATTTATAAGTAATGTTTAATGTTTAACAAGTTATTGTGAAAAAGATGTTTGCGAATTCACATAAAAAATATTTTTACGAATTTTTCTGAAAGAAATTTGTTTAGCAATTGTCTTGTAAAAAAACCTTTCAGCCCATTCTCGTAAAACGACTTTTATATGAATTTCGTGTAACATTACTTAAGCCAATTTTGTAAAAAATTTTGTTGATATTTGTTAAATTTTTATAATTTTTTAAACAATAAAGTTATTTTAATGAAATGCGGTATATGGTTTTTACTATAAATGGTATACTACCTACCAAATTTGATTTCTTTCGTTGAAGAAAAGACATATTTGGAGTTAAAAACATTTTTATCAAAATTCACTACCATGACGCACTTCCTACGTCTAGACTTTTTATGTGTATTTTTATTTCTTTAACGTCGGCGTATTTCCCCGACTGTGACCAATCACCGACGCCAGGAAGCAGTTTCACCTCACTATCCTGGAAATTTTGAGGAACCCCTGCCTTTCTGTAAGGAGGGTAGGGATCTTTAACTTGCCTAACATCGCATGGACATGGAACCAACAGCTACACGCCCCTTCCGAAGGGCGGAACGTAGAGAAATTCGGTTGATGTTAATTGTACAGTATGTACTGAAAAAGTTAAAGGAGTAACCTGGGATCGAACCCAGTACCTTTCGGTTCAGAGGCACACGTCCTTACCACAGAACCACCGAGGCTCTTCTAGACTTTTTATATTGAAATCATTTAACTAAAGGTTGTGCGTGTGCAGTCATATATAACATGTAATAAAAGGCATGGCATTTGTGAGCAAACTATGCACAATGTCTGTGACTGAATATACATACATCTATAAACATGTATTAATATAAACCTTTATATGTATTATATATGATACTATATATATATATATATATATATATATATATATATATATATATATATATATATATATATATATATATATATATCTTTGTGTGTGTGTGTCTATAAAATGTATTGACAATTTAGGGATATTTTATATTACCTCGATCAGAGAAAATTGTGTTATGTGTTATCTACGCTCTTGTTTGAACAGAATCAAATACCTAACTAGTTTTGGTACTGTGCATGAAATAGGGATGTCGTTTCTGAATCGATATTTTCGAGAATCGATACTTTACATAAAAAAGATCGATTTTACAAATCGATTTTTTTATGTTTGAGGTTTATATTTTAAATCGAAGATTCTCGAAAAATCGATATTTCGATCTTTTAATATATTTAAACATTAAATTCGGTTCTAAATTTTCAAATCCTAATTTTAGCAGTCTTTGATTAGTAGCAAAGGACAAACTACGTTAACAGTTTGCTTCGCTAACATGAATAGTTTGTTTTGCACTTAGCAGTAGTATGTGGTGACATCTGTGAAACAGAACTTGAAGGCGCTGTAAATTAGAAGTGACACGACAATTTTATGTTAGATGTTTTTTATTCGATAATTGAGATAGAATCAATTTCCACAGAATGAATCTTATTTCTATCGATTTAACCGTGGATCGATCTTCCTCGTTTCAATCTAGGTCGATTTGGAAAATCGATCTTTTTCCAAAGATCGGCATCCCTAGGATGAAATATTCATAAGCCAGAATGTTTAGAAATAGCGTCATCTATGATTTCGTTTACAAACTGATAATGTAAACATGTTTTGTTGCATCCACATAGCTAGAAATGCGGTGGTCAAGCGGCTTAATCGAAAAGATAGTTCGAATAAGCTTTGGATAACGAAGGCTTTACTGAAACCAATACAGACAAAAAACCAGCTATATGGAATAACAAGGAAACGCCCACTTGACATGGATGCATCTAATTGTTACAAGCCGTACAAAAATTTATTGACAGGGCTTATCAGGAGTGCAAAATTGTCGTATTTTAGTCGTGGAATAGAAGATAATAAAAATAATCCTAAGGTTGTCTGGAAAACTGTAGACAGAATTTGCACATATTAAGAGATATCACAGGGGAGAATAGAAAGGAATGTAGTTGACGATCAAGAATGTAACGATCCAGACACTATGGCTAGCGCTTTTAATAGGTATTACAGAGATGTTGGAGAGAATCTTGCAGAGAAAATCCCCAAATAAGACATTTTGGAGAGTGGCCCCTCCATCAGAAACAGTATGTACCTCGACGAAATCGAAGAAAGTGAAGTGAAACAAAAATATTAGACCAGTCATTATGAAGACTCACGCAAACAGAATAAATACGAATCAAGATGTTTAATGTTCACGATATAGGATAGTTATCAAAATTTATTGTAATTAGTGAAGAAAATGAATTTTAGATGCAAACATGAGAAATTTAAGGAAAAACTCATGTATACTGCAAAAAATGTAGGCAATGAATTTATAGTAAATTGATTGAGTTGATATATTTTCATTGTTATGGCTAGAGTTACCTCAACAAAAATTGCAGCTTTTCCTGTATTCATGTGCTTTTTTCTATTTTAAACTTAACATTGCAAAAGGGTTATAAAACATCCTTATTTAAAAAAGGCTTTGAATTAAAAACACACTAAGCAGTACTAAACCCTTAATTTGCATACCACAGATACGTAACTTTAAATGTTTTCGAAGCCTTGAGTAATATACAGGTGTTCCATTTGAGAAGACTGAGAAAACTTAGAGTTTGCTAAACTGAATTACCATGTAGGGTAAATGCATAAACGACATAATTTATAAATCGGTTGTGTAGAAGGGATACCAAAAAATATATTTAAAAAAATGCTAGTAAAAGAACAGAAGTAGAAGAAGTTAGCATTCCATGGTTTACTAAGGTTAGGCATTTTTTGTATATACCTAGTTGACAATATACCAATTAATTTTTGACGTAAATATACACAAATTAAATCATTGTGTTCGGGAAATATGCTGCTATAGATTAGAGTCAAAACGTTTAGATGTTATATTCAAAAACGTGTTTCTGCGGCATATAATTACCTATTGAACACCATGCTTGGCAGCCAATAATTTTAAAATAAAGATATTCTTATTTCTTATGTAATTTATTGGAAGATTTTTCCTAATTTACAATATCAAGGGCCCATCTTAGCTGGGCAGCTTGTATTTACAAATAACTGCAGCATATATGTCTATCTCTCTCTCACAGAGCTCAATTCGTAAATATTCTAGTGTCACAAGTGTGAGATATTGTTTAAAAATATACATGGCAACAGTCTTGTATGCCATTAGTTCTAGGGTAGAATCCAGATGATATATCTAAATAGCTTGCCGAATACGATGTACTACAGGAAAAACTATTCAGTTCGGTCCACAGTGTGGTACGATATCACTTACACAAATCTGAAATCTTATACTTAAAAGCTCTATACCACCAGGTTTCGATTAACAAACTATAGACCATACGACTATAGCACGTACCAGCAACACGAATAGTAATGGATATAGTATTTTAGCAACAATTACCATTATATGTAACGGTTATATTTTGTAGATATGAATTTTAATCTCGGATAGATGCCGGCACAGCAACTGCTTAGTTTTTTCGGGACGGATTTTTCAATACACTTTTCTCTCTCCTGCAGCGTTTCCAGGCTGTAACATCGAGAGTTGGTTTTATAAAGATGACATAACGAACCAACTTGATCTATATTATGTCTTAGATAGTCGGTGTTAAACATGGGCAGTGCTGGTAAGTAGGTAAATGATTTCAAATTCCCATAATCACTGCATACTAAGAGAATTGTTAACTAAACATATACTTTTATTAAAAATCCGGTAATTCAAATGCCCTATTCATAATTTATTTGTTCGGTCAAGCGTATTTTAAGATCAAAGCGTACGGTTAAATACTGAGCCTCACGAGTTGATATCAAAAAGTGATTAATTTTTGCACAATAGGGACTTTATGTTACGTTACTTTTACATGATATTAATTAACCTGTGTTTTGTTACAGGTTATGATAAGCGTTCACGAGGGGAGAGCCCTACTAAGATATAGTGACGTGAAGAGAAACGGCTACCCTGACCAATACATAAGGAAGGTCCTATTCGATCCACCTAGACATGGGGAAGATCCGATAGAGACCGACGCTCCAACCACATCGGCGTACACTCCAACACAACAGAAAGAATCAGCACCCTGCTCCTTCGCAATTCTACCATATCGTCAGGGAATGGCTGAACGACTCATTAAGGTGTTCAAACAGGTTGCCAACACAAAGTGGCGAAATACAATGTACTCACGAACAGAAACGTGTTCGAAAATAAAAAAGACCCTATATCGGTCGTCAAAAGCAGGAACGTATTCTACAGCATCGAGTGCAAAGACTATCGTATCAGATATGTGGGACATACATGATAAACCCTCACGAGAAAAATGGTGTTACACAAAATCGACTGCAAGCGCCACAGCGGCAGGTGTGCCCTGGTACAACATATAAAGAATACAGGCCACAAAATGGATTCCAAAAACAGCAAAGTCCTACACACGGAGAAGAATTATGAGAAGAGAACCTTTCTCGAGATATGTTACATACAAGGAACGATACAATTAATTCTAGTTCGGACACTTATAACTTAAATACTGAAACAAAAAGCAGAATCGCCTAAAAAACCACAAGAATAATAAGAGAGGGTAATGCGCTAGATTCGTATTTCGACAACGAAGTTGTCGACATCAGTAAATGATTTGCAACTTCCCTATACTTCCTTTCTATCATTTTCTTACAAAAGGGTTAGAGAAAATATTCACAGATATCGACTTGAGAGTTGTTTATAAAGTTGATAATTTGAAGAACCTGTTGGGTGGGCCAAAGGATACTATTGACTTCCGACAAAAATCGGGCATTTATCAATAATTGCGAGAAAATCTATATCCTGCAAACAAGGAGATCAATAGCAACAAGATTCAAAGAGCACATAGCTCATTTCAGATTCAATGCAACAGAAAAATCTAGCGTTGCCCAACATATAATTGACTCGGGACATAAGGTAGGCGACAGTAATCTTAAGTTGTTGAAGGCAGCCACGGATTATCGCAAGTTAGATGCTTTAGAAAATTTGGAAATCCACAGAATTTGATGAATTCAGACATGGGTCCGGTCAATTCAGCACTTTTTGAAATAGCACGAAATAATCCATGGTTGCTTTCAAATCGACACAACGGATTTGGCGTATCCACTGACACAACAACAGTCCTTGAATTACCTCACTCAATGTTACGTCATCTGGTGTTACATTATTCGGTACTGAGGCATCTGATATTGCATCATACAGTGTTCCATCATCCGGTATTTCATCGCCCGGTATTGTATCATCCGGTATTGCATCATCGGGATTACATCACTTTATTGTATAGTTTAGGTATATAGATATGATACTTTTGCCTATACAACTAGTTTAGCGACAGATACTGATGAAGACAACTTCGTTGTCAAAATACGTATCTAGCGCATAACTCTCTGTTATTCTTTTTATGGTTCTTGGGGTGATTCTGTTTTTTGTTTCAGTTTCCAGCCACAGTCTCCAACCTAAGTCTTTTATCCAATGGCCTCCCGGTCCACGGACTTCAATCGCTATTTTAAACTTGTGGGAAAGATTAAACTTATTCCTTTAGATATAGGTTTCCTTAAAGTTTATAAGAATCGCTCGCTCTCTCTTTCTCTCTCTTCGAGGTATGGTTCGGAGAGAGAAAGCTTCTCAATTTAGTGACTAGGTATCTATATTCCAAGCGTAGTAGGTTGAAGTTGCAAGCCTATGATCTTCATATGGCGATAGTTAGTAATTTAGATAATAGTGAGATTGAAATTTTCAGCAAATTTCAGCGACGAATGTTCCAAATTATAGCTACAAAGTTTCAGAACAAGCTAAATACCTTAAACCTTAAAAAGAATTCATTAGAAGCAAAAACCTCTAGCATTCACTCGCCGCAAGTTTCGTAATCCATAGAGAATCTTTCTTCCTCAAATTTTACTAGAAAGGAGTTGGAAAATGCTCCTCACTCGTGGCCCCACCAGCCACAGACATCATTGTCGGGGTGGAGAGCTCAATCAGGTTTCTTTGTGACCAAACTTAGAACACCATACGTCAATTATTCAAAAGTTACCTTTCAAACCAGATCTCAAAATTGAGAAATAAACAGACAAAAAGCCAAATACGAACTGTAAGAGATTTAAGGAGGAAAGATAGTTTCTATTTAAAAGCAGATAAAGGGAATAAAATTGTTATTCTTGATAAGATCAATACCTTGATAGAGTAGAAAATCTCATCAGCACCGGTCCTTATCGGGGAAAAACAAAAGACCATCTTCTTTCTTATGACAACTCGGTTCAAAAATACAGTCAAAAGTTGCATTAATTTAACAGATGAAAATACCAGTAGGAGGGTCACCTTATCCAATCCAATTGTACCTTGCATGTATTGCTTCCCGAAGGTCCATAAGCCGGGGAATGAAATAAGAGCGATAGTGTCCGGTATCGGTTCCCCGACTTATGAATTTTCCACATGGTTATCGGAAGAGCTTAGTACATTGGAAATTCAACCTCCTAGTTTTTCGGTGAAAAATTCCATTGAGTTCATTAATAGAATCAAATATATTAAGTTAAAACCAAATAAAGTACTGATCTCTTTTGATGTCGAATCGTTGTTCCTCAGCATCCCTATCGAATTAGCTCTTCGGTATCTTCGGGACATGCTTCATGATAACCAGCTACGGACATGCAGGTTGAGGAATATATTAAGTTAACTTCGCTATGCATGTCTAAGAGTTTCTTTCGGGTCGGCGGGAAGTTTTATCGGCAGACGGAAACCCATTGTGTCCCTGCGTTGCTGAACTCTTCATGAGCCGATTTGAGAGTGACTTTCCTGGGGCGGTGTAGTGTTTTCCGGGGGTATGGTTGAGATATGTCGATGACATTTTTGACATATTTGACCTCAGTAAAGATAACATCAATAATTTTGTTAATAAGTTGAACCGTAGATTTCCTTCAATCAAGTTTAGTTACGAAATAAAGAACATCGACCAATTACCCTTCCTTGATACACTTGTCATAAAAAACGTAGATAGGTTAGAATTTGACATTTATAGGAAAGAAGCTTTTACAAATCGCTTCATACCATCACATTCAAATCATCCTTTCGGTCACAAAATCGAGTTTGAGCTTGCTTGTTGGGAGGTTACTCAGTTTTCCTTTGAGCAGTAAGCAATACAATTCAGAGATGAACAAAATTGCAGATATTGCGATTTGTAACGGTTTCTCTCCATACATTGTGTATAGATTAGTCCGATGAGTCACGCGAAAAGTTCGCTATACTTCCTTTCTATCCCTTTCTTACAAAAGCGTTAGAGAAAATATTCAAAAATATCGAGAGTTGCTTATAAAGTTGATAATTTCAAGAACCTTTTGGGTGGGCCAAAGGATACTATTGGCTTCCGACCAAAATCGGGAATTTATCAAATATCTTGTAATAATTGCGAGAAAATCTATATTGGGCAAACATGGAGATCAATAACAACAAGATTCAAAGAGCACATAGGTCATTTCAGATTCAATAGAGCAGAAAAATATAGCGTTGTCCAACATATGATTGACTCGGGAAATAAGGTAGGCGATAGTAATCTGAAGTTGTTGAAGGCAACCACAGATTACCGCGAGTTAGATGCTTTGCAAAGTTTGGAAATCCGCAAGGTGAATCCACAGAATTTGATGAATTCAGACATGGGTCCGGTCAATTCAACACTTTTTGAAATAATCCATGGTTGCTTTCAACATCGACACAACCGGTTGGGCGTATCCACCGACATAACAACAGTCCTTGAATTAGGTCACCCGGTGTTACGTCATCCGGTGTTACATCATCCGGTACTGAGGCAGCTCATATTGCGTCATACTGTGTTGCATCATGCGGCATTTCAGCATCCGGTATTGCATCATCCAGTATTGCATCATCATCGGTATTGCATCATCGGATTGCATCATTTTAGTTTGGCGACAGCTACTGATGAAGACAACTCCGCTGTCGAAATACATATCATATCTAGCGCATAACTCTCTGTTATTATTTTTGTGGTTTTTTGGGGTGATTCTGCTTTTTGTTTCAGTTTCCAGCAACAGTGTCCAACATCAGTGTTATAATTTAAGTACTATTTATAGCTACTTACTTTATTTGAACAAAAGAGATCCACCGACCTAGTGTGTGTGACGACCAGCTTCGAATTATGTCGCCCCGTAGTAATTGACCTGTTTCTGCTCCTATTTTCCCAACATTTCGGGTTTTCTCAGTTTTTCGACCCTTCATTTGCTATAAAGACATCTTAAACCACTAATTTGCTCCAAGATATTACATAGGGTAGCATAAAGCTAACATTGCGTTCTCCCTATTTCCTGGCATTTCGGGTTTTTGCTATCTTTTGACCGTCCACTTGCTGCAACAGGTATGCAAACGCACGTATCTAATCTCTTCTTTGGGTTGTTCATGCTGGCCTGCCTCATTTTTCCTCAATTTCCAATATGTGAAGATAATATATGACAGGATATAAAGTTACTGTGTTAACATGAACTGACACTCTTGTGCCATTTTTAGGGAATTTTCTTAAAAATTCACTAATGAGGAGATCCCCATTTTTGAATTTTAAACAAAATTCTTCAATGACTGCTAATTAGGCCCCTTAGAACACATATCCGGGGTCAGTTTTAATTTTTATATGTTTACACCCACACACAAATATATATATATATATATATATATATATATATATATATATATATATATATATATATATATATATATATATATATATACATATATATATATATATATATATATATATATATATATATATATATATATATATATATATATATATATATATACCACACCAATAACTCAAAAAATAATGGGCCGATTTTGATTACATTTGTTGAGTACCTTCATTTTGCAAGTGGCTTGGACAAGTTCGTTAGCCAGGAAAATCGGCCCAGGTTTTCCCGGAAAATTTTGTGTTTCCTTTCGAAAAAAAATTATATCTCCGGAAATAACAAATTAAGGGCAACCAAGTTTGGTACACCGGTTTAGACAATTATAGGTGAATTATCTACCATAATTTAGCTCTGTAGATCAAAAGACAAAAAAGTTATAGGCATTTAAAGAAAAATAAATTGGGGTTTTCCTCAAAACGTCAAAGTCGCCATTTAAAACGTCAAAATTGGCAACGTTTAGACAAAGAACTTGAGTCTAATACGGGCTATCGAAAGAAAATGTCTCAAGAAGAATGTTTTACAAACCCTGAAGTCTTAGTTTCAACCATCATTGTCCTTCATTTCACTAAAATATTTCCAGAAAATTAATTTCAAAGAGACCCTTTCTCTGATGCTTGGCAGTAGCCTTAGCTATAGAGTTTATCGTTTAATGGTATATAATTTTTGTCGAATTTTCGTAAAAACTCAATAAAGCTCAATATATCCATTATTATACAAGATATGAAAAAAAAAGTATTATATTTCGATGGAAAATGCAAAAATGCAATAACATAAGGCGTGTTCGATTAAAAAAAAGGGTTTTAATAGCTAATATGTTGTTTTTTTAAGAAAGCATCAAATTTGGTTACCAATATAACCTATATAGTAGAAACAATGTGCCATGTTTTATCAAAACAACTTTATTGTTTGAAAATTTACAAAAATTTCCGCAAGTAAACTTAAAATGTTCCCGAAAAAACTAGTCTCTTGGTCAACCTTGTAGGTTAATAGCAAATTGAGCTATTCAAATTTAAAGCATTTAATGAAAATTCGCTAACATAACGCACTTGCTGCGTCCTGAATTTCTTTTCTTACAAAGCTGTATTATATTACGATGGAAAATGCAAAAATCGAATAACATAAGGCGTGTTCAATTTAAAAAAAAATGAAAATTTGAAACACCAACGACTTATGGGCCAGCCTGTAATTGTAGAAATAGTTTTTAAGATGTAGCTCAAGACACTCTATAATTAATGTATACAATTGTTTTTTCGTATCTTGCATAATAACGGATACATTGAGCTTTAAAGATTTTTTACGAAAATTCGACAAAAATGATATACCATTAACCGATAAACTCTATATCCAACACTACTGCCAAAGCATCAGAGAAAGGGTCTATTTGAAATGAATTTTTTGGGAATGTTTTAGTAAAATGAAGGACAATGACGATTGAAACCAAGATTTCAGGCTTTGTAAAACATTCTTCTTGAGACATTTTCCTTCCATAGCTCATATTAGTTTCAGGTTCATTGCCTAAATATTACCAATTTTGACGTTTTAAATCGCGACTTTGACGTTTTGAGGGAAACCCAAATTTATTTTTCTTTAAATGCCTGTAACTTTTTTGTCCTTCAACCTACAGAGCTAAATTTTGGTAGGTAACTTACCCATAATAATATAAACTCGCGGACCAAATTTGGTTGCCCTTACTTTGTTAATTCCTAAGATATTTTTTTTCGAAAGAAAATACAAAATTTTTCGGGAAAACCTCGGCGGATTTTCGTGGCTAACGAACCTATCCAAGCCAGTTGCGAAAAGAAGGTACTCACTAAGTTTTATCAAAATCGGTCCACTATTGTTGTAGTTACAAGTGTGACACACACACACACACACACACACACACACACACACAGAGAGATATATATATATATATATATATATATATATATATATATATATATATATATATATATATATATATATATATATATATATATATATATATATATATATATATATATATATATATATAAACGTATAAAGTCTGAAACCGACCTGGAATTTGGGTTCCTGGGGTCCTAAATAGCGCTCATTTAAAGAAATTTTTTTTAAATTGAAAAGTCGGGAATTCACTAAAAAGAAAACATTATAAACAGAGATATAGAAAATTATTTTGTGGCTTCACAAGTGCTTGTTTTCTTCTCTGCAACCGGATTTGCCTTTAACAGCATCGCCCGGCAGGGGAAAATTGAATATATTTATACGCACCGTGACAACTGCAAGTTAAATCGTTACTACATTAGGGTAACTTATCAAAAAATTCTTAAAAATAAAATAAAAATTACAAATACTATCTTTAAAATGCCTATGTGTGCTTTCTGAATATTTAAAATTAAAATAAAGCCAACACGTCATAACAATAATAACCATAGCAACAATCATATGTAATACAAAAATAACTAATGAACAATAGGATTAATACAAACAGGTTCTATATAACGGAAATATCGACATACATTAACTTATTACAACTACTTTTAATACAGTTAGACGTATGTGTTCTGCTTAGTATGTTTAATTAAAACTAAGATTTTTTAATAAAGAGGAACCACTTAAATCAGTTTGCCCATTTAAACCAGGATGGTTGTTGTTGTTGTACATGTATATGTGCCTTTTTTTATCAATAGAGCTTCAAAAAAGTCATGTTTGTTCTTGTTACTACAATTACAGTGGCTCTCTGCCGTTATTTGCCGTGAGCGTGCTCGTATGTTAAGTATCACTAATATATGCCTGGGAAGGGTTAGCTTCCGCCCACTGGGGAAGCAACTAAGGGTTAATTGGACTTCAGCTCAACCTCCAACACAGTAGGGCAACCACGGCCGGACTACTGATGGCTCTGAGGAACACGGATGTGGCCTTCATCCAGGAACCGTACTCCTATAAAGGGGAGATTAAGGGACTCGGCGGAACTACTGGAAAGCTCATCTACAGCAGATCCAGCGAGAACCCGAGGGCCTGAATTTTTGTCAAGGATGGGATAGAGATTATGCCTCTAATGAATTTCTGTTCCACGCACTTGGCAACGATCAAAATCCGATGTGGAGGAGCGGATGGGCTGAGGGACATTACTGTCGCGTCAGCCTATCTGCCAGGGGACAGCACGGACCCTCCTCCACCCAACGAATTGGACCAGCTGATGGTGGGTAGCAGAGCAGGTGGATGGCAGACCATCATCGGCATGGATGCGAATGCGCACCATGAGTTGTGGTGTAGCTCGGACATAAACTCTAGGGGTGAGGCACTTATACAATTCTTTATGAAATTTAATTTAGACATATTGAATAGAGGTATAAAACCGACCTTCGTCACAACATTGCGTGAGGAAGTTTTAGATCTAACAGTTTCCACCCAGTTTCTGGGTGACTTTGTTAAGAGCTGGGCTGTGTCTGGGGAAGTAAGTAGCTCAGACCACAGATACATCCGGTTTGAAATCGCCAAAGTCGAAAGACAAACGGTATGGTACCAGGACCCCCGCAAGGCGGACTAGGAAGCCTACAGGTCAGACCTAGCAGTGGAATTGCGGGGGGTTAAGAGTACCATAGACAATTCAATAGACCTCGAGATTGCAGCAGTCAAATTGCGAGACGCAATCCCCTCGGCCTATAACGCCAACTGCCACCTGAAAATGAGGGTTTTCACCAGGAACGTCCCGTGGTGGAACGATGACCTCGGGCAAAGGAGGACGCAGGTTCGTAAGCTGTTTAACGCGGCCAAAAGGTTGGGAGCATGGGTGGAATATACACAGGCCCTAACGACCTATAACAAAAGACTGAGGGACGCCAAGAAGGAGTCCAGGAGGAGGCACTGCGAGGAAGTGGAAAACACGTCCGAGAGTGCTTGACTATACAAGATCCTGTCCAAAGGCCCCCAGACTTACATAGGCTCCCTTAGAACCTCCACGGGCAACTTTACAAGCTCGGGTGAGGAAACTATGGAAATTTTACTCCAGACGCACTTCCCCGACTGTAACATAATAAACCTCCGGACTGGGGACACTCAGAAATAGAGGCTCCTTATAGGCGGGCATCTAGAGTAGACTGGACAGTCGCTAAATAGGTGGTTACCTGGAGCAAAATCAGATGGGCCATTAGCAGCTTTAGGCCATACAAATCGCCGGGATTTGTTGGAATAATGCCCATCATGCTCCAACAGGGGATAGATATACTGGCGCCGGTGCTTGCCCTCATTATGAGGGGCAGCCTGGGTCTTGGGTACATTCTGAGCGCATGAAGACTGGCCAGGGTTGTATTCATTCCTAAACATGGGCGTCCAACAGACCAGGCAAAGTCCCTGAGGCCAATAAGTCTCATGTCCTTCTTGCTAAAAACAGTGGAAAATCTGCTCGACCGGCACATTAGGAGCGGTGTACTGGAAGCATATCTCCTACACTGCGGACAATATGCATACAAAGCAGGATTCTCAACAGAAACAGCACTGCACCAACTGGTGCTGAAACTGGAGAATACGCTGGAGAACAGGGAGGTGGCGCTGGGGGCCTTCCTAGACATAGAGGGGGGCCTTTAGCAACACCTCGTTCGGATCGGTTCTGGTAGCTGTCCGGGAGCGTGGAATAGAGGATACCTGCTGCAGGTGGATCGGTTCCATGCTCAGGGACAGGGCGGTGTTCACCTCACTCGCGGCAGGGACTCTTCTGACAGGGGTCGCGGCAGGGTGTCCGCAGGGGAGCGTTCTGTCTCCCTTGCTCTGGTGCCTAGTCATGGACCGCCTGCTGGGGAGGCTCTCGGGAGGGGGGTATGAGGTACAGGGCTATGCGGACGATATTGTCATCATAGTCCGAGGAAAGGTTACAAAGGCAGAGTGGGAGCACATGCAGATTGCACTGAAAGTGGTTGAAGGGTGGACGGTTGATCAAGGGCTCGGGGTGAGCCCCGAGAAAGCAACCGTCGTGCCGTTTACGAGGAGGAGGAAGTGCGACAGCCACAGAACTCTCACTCTATACGGTAGGAGCGTTCCAATGGCCAGGGAGGTAAAATATCTTGGGGTCGTATTGGACTCTAAGCTAACCTGGAATGGTCACATTGAAAAAATACTGCGTAAGGCAGTCATGACCTTAGCCGTCACTAGGCGGCTATATGGAAAAACGTGGGGACTAAGACCTAGTATGGCCCACTGGCTGTACACAAGGGTGGTCAGACCATCGTTAACATATGCTGCACTGGTCTGGTGGCCTAAGGTGACACAATCCAGTGCCAAACAAAAACTAGGCAAGATCCAAAGGATGGCTTGCCTAGGCATCACAGGGGCCATGTCTTCAACCCCAACAGCCGCCATGGAGGTGTTGCTGGATCTGCCCCCCTACACTTAGTTATTATGGGGGAGGCCAGGCTGGGACTATACAGACTAGCCTGCAATGGTAGACTGAAGATCAACCCAGGCTTTAGGGGCCACTGCAAAATTCAGGAGATCGTGAAGGAGCCCATGCTTGAAATGAGGTCCGACTTCGCGAGCCCGCGAATGTGCAGGAAAACAACTTTACATTGGAAATCACCGACCGCGAGGCATGGCGGGAGGAGACGCCTTGCATACCACGGGACGCGCTCGTCTGGTTCACGGATGGATCCGGCGGGGAGCGTGGGAGGGGGGCAGGTGTTTATTCGGAAGGACCAAGTGTAAGCCACAGTATTTCCCTCGGAGTTCATGCAACGGTCTTTCAGGCCGAAATGTACGCCATCCTGCACTGTGTTCGGGAGAACAAGAGGAGGGGCTACACCAATAAGCGGATCCCCATAGCCACAGACAGCCAGGCAGCCCTTAAGGCCCTAAGTAGCCCACGGGTAAATTCCTGGCTGGTGGTGAGTGCCGAGACGAGCACGGGCAGGTGTGTACTCGGAAGGACCGAGGGTAAGTCATAGTATTTCCCTCGGAGCCCATGCAACGGTCTTTCAGGCCGAGATGTACGCCATCCTGCACTATGTGCGGGAGAACAAGAGGAGGGGCTACACCAACAAGCGAATCCTCATAGTCACAGACAGCCCGGCAGCCCTTACGGCACCCCCACTCTGGGGTCAAAGGCAATGAAGAAGCTGACAGTCTCGCGAAGAGAGGGTCAGCAGAACCATTTATGGGACCAGAACCGGCTCTGGGCGTGTCAAAAAGCACTGCCATTAAGTCATGGGTCAGAAACCAACACAAGGTGTACTGGGCGGACTGTCCAGTGCTCAGACATGGGAAGTCAATAATTGACGGACCCAGTTCAAGGAGCTGTGGAGCTGCTAAATCTTAGCATAGGACAGCTCAGAAACACAGCAGGTCTCTTGACGGGACACATGGCCGTCAAGAAACACCTGCATAAAATGGGGCGGTTCGAAGGGGACCTCGCATGCAGACTCTGCGGCGAGGGGGAGGAATCAGCTCAGCACATCTTGTGTGAGTGTAAAGCTCTGGACCGCAAAAGACAACTGGTCTACAGTCAGTCTAGACCGGAGACAGAGCAATATAAAACTTCACCCTACCAATCGCTGTGTAGACTAGTTCAAGGCACAGTGATTTTGGAATGGGTATAGTAAGACTAAGGGTATGCACAATCAATCAAAGGTTGCAGTGCTATCGGGGCGGCAAGGCCGCGGACGAGCCCTAAGGGAACAAAAAAAAATCACTAATATATTTTGTAAATGTATGTTACTAAGTATGGTTATTTCTAACAGAAATGTGTTTTTGTATCCGGTGTTAACATTTTTAGAAGTTTGACAGATGTATACTGCATTACAAGTGTATAATACTACTACCACAAGCTTATTTATAATTTAAGCCTTTGTCAAGAAACATTTTTCTTTCACGTTAAAGAAAAGATGGTTCGTCGTGTTGTGAGATTTGACAGCTACCTTTGTATTTTTACCAGTGTTTAAGACTTTTAAATGTTTGCTAAAATGTTTCCACACTAACTCATCGAAACAAATACATAGATTTTTCATCTTCCTTGTCTCTAATATTTGGATAAATTAAATGAAATGCTAAACTGTATTCTTTTCATCTTATCTACTATTTTAGCAGGGTAGCCATTATTGAACTATATCTGCTTGATTTACGAAATTCCTTTGTTAAAATTGAACTCAAACATAGATATTAAAGATGCACGTTGTATGACCGAATGATAGGGTGACAGATTTTGTTTAAAAGGGTGATATGATTCTTATAGTATAGTTGTTCTGTCTGTAAGTGTCTTGCATATTCAAAAGTCGTGTAATTTTTTTAGATTTTTAATGGTTATATATAAAAACTGATCCTATTGCTACGTTAAAAACATGTTAAAATTTCAAAAGACCATATTATTTTGACCTTCTGATGTTGCAATTTGTTTTCCTGAGTTTATCGTGAATATGTTGGATAATAAATGCACCAACAGACTTCCCATAGGGAGCCCTTCATTTTGTGTGTACATTTATCATCAGTGAATTCAAACTAGTTTTGTTTTATACCTTTGTTAAATGATTCGTATTTCTTGTTTTTTTTTGTGACTTGAGTCTTTTGTAGTAAAATATTATCTGCTTAAGGTAGGTATTCTCCAGAAGGTATTTAAATAAAATAAATAAATGCTATTTACTATTAGTAGGAATAATTATTAAATTTTGTTTTAGTTCATACGAAATTTCAATTAAGTATTTTGGAATGTAGTTTTATTATCTAATAAATGAAACCAATATGCTGGCTATCTTATGATTAGGTGTACTTGTACTTGTACTAGCATAGCTAACTACTGGTCTAACATAAATATTTGTTGTATGCATTTTAAGGTATCCATACATGTTGCTAGCTGCGGATTTTTATATAAAAATATTTCTGTTCGGTCGTTGTGAATTATGTCAAGCAAAATGGACAGTAGACAAACAGCAAAATTGTTAGTTTTGATTAGGAATTACAAGTTTGTAGTCTAAAGTACAGAAGAAATTCCTGAATGAACTTAACTCCACTTTGTTTTTAAGAATGCAACTGTAAGCGCAACGTCAGACTTAATTACCAACAGATCACGGCAAACTTTAATAACTACATATCAAACTGTAAACTATTTGATTCCGGTCTACTATGTGTATTTTTTTTTTCTTTAGCTCATTTCTAATAATTTTCCTAAAGAAAAACACCCAGTGTTTCGTTTTGTTCCTTGTAATAAACCCACTAACGCGACGGCAATAAAAATAGAATCAAGTATGCCACTTGTATCTGATTCACAGAAAACTGATGCGACAATCTAAAATATGTTATGCCAGATTCTAAAAGTGTTTACGCTTTCTATATGCACTAGACAGCCAAGGAGGTGAACATATTGTATGATTAAAAATTCCGGATGCAGTAAGTGCCTTATCATAACGAATATTTATAAAGATATTTCAAATCACAAAAAATAACAATAAAAATAAGTTTTATAAATACAAAATAGGTTTTATAAAAACTTTTGAAACCAGTTTGACTGAGTTGGCTAAGATACTCATCCAAGCGATTAACAAAGAGAAGATTATAAATTCGTCAGGTACCTTCCTCTTCTAAATAATTCGAACCAATTATTTTCTTCCAGGAAATTTACGTGTCTTCGGGAACAACAAAGTTATTGTAGTAAAATCCTTTACAGAGACTTACCATTTTTTAAATTTCTGGCTTTATGGAAAATTGATTTGTTTCTTTCAGACCAAAATAAAACAAGATTAAAAAGTTTCTGTATAACAAAGACTATTTATGTAACTTTAAATTAAGTAGATAAAAAAGTTTTTCTTCAAAAATTTAAACACTTTTTCACGAAAAGTCGAAAAAAAAATATGGTAAAACAATTAACTATGGAAGTTCATTGAAATTCGACAAAAAAATTGTTCCCTCTAAAATTCGTTAGGTTATTTTTTTTCACGCAGCGTAATTTAAAACATTGGTGTATGAAAAAACACCAGTTTTTATAAGAACATTTGCTAAGAGTTATTTTCACAAAACTTCACTTTTTTTTTACGAAAAGTCGATGAAAATATGCGTTTACAAAAAAATATTTCTCCAAAAATCAGGTGAATGCCAAAAATGACATCCACCAATCAGTAAGGGACAATGTTATATCTTATCCAAACAATACTCGACGTCGACGTTTTTGGTCTATGGCAAAAATAGGTTGAAATTTCACCACCAGTTTATTTCCTCCCCTCGCTGTTTGAAATGGTGGTGTATTTGCTGTATCATCAAAAGAAGAGGGCGGTCTATTAGCCCGCATACTCGCTTTAAATTTCACGCTTGTATGGCTGTAAAGGCCACGTTAGAAAAAATATTTTTGAGCATCGTACTGTTAAGCACATATTGGAAAATTTAGAGATCAAAAATGCATCAGGACCCGATGACATCCCAGCAATAGTTCTTATAACGTGTGCTCCTGAACTGACTCCAATTTTCTAGCGCCTCTTGGTGATGTTCTATAAGATGAGGGTATTTCCATTTACCAGGAAATAAGCTCGAGTACAGCCTCTCCCTAAAAATTGAGACAAATACGATGTGGGGAACTATCGTCTAATTTCAACTCTATCAGTTTCGTCTAAAGTTCTGGAAAAAGGTATCAATATAGAGCTTGTAAAATACATCGAAAAATCAAACACCCTAAAGGTTCACCAATACGGCTTTCGTCAAATCGATCTACTGGCGATATTCTGACTTACAGCAAACATATTTCAAGTTCTGATGTCAAAAATTTAGATAAGATCATGCAATTTCACTGGATATTTATAAACAATTTGTTTAGATCTCGCATACCGCACTCCTAAATAACCTTCTTTCCTATGGATTGCATTTGCAACTATGCCTATGCATATCTAGTTTTCTAAAGTTGCATGTTGTTGTGGTTGGTATTTCATCAGATGAATTAAAAATTAATGCGGGTGTTCCATAGGGTTTCGTTTTGACCCTCACACTTTTTTGCATATAAATAACCTTGTGTCAACAACCAACAATCCGATCCACAGCTTCGCGGATGACGCACTCTTCACAGCACGTTCTCGTCGACTTGTCCATTAACTGCTTCCAGCTCCTGATCAATGAGAGTTGCCTAAAAAATACAGAATTACCCCTTCCCTTTCAAAAGTAACCGGCAGAGTCCAGACATTCAGATAGCTGACAAAATACTGTAAAAAGAAATCAACAAACTGTATATTGGGCATAAATGTTACAGAGGATATTTACTGGCACTTATATGTTTCCAATGTTGCTAAGGCAGCAGCAAATTTGTTTGGGTTTCTATTTCGGGTTTAAAGTTTATTTTCATCACAGCAGCTTTTGACGCTGTACAAAGCACAGATACGGCACATTTGGGACATTAGAGACAGCCTTGATCCTCCTAGATTTTACTCAGAAACGAGCTTTTCGTCTTACTAGGGATACATCTATTACAGTTAATCTCACTTCTCTTGACCACAGGAGAAAGGTTGGAAATCTCTACCTATTCTATCGAGATTCTTTGCTAGAAATTGCTTCGCTAGTATTTCCGCTTGCGATCTTTGATAGGCAAACCCATTTTAGTCGAAAACCACATGCTTTTATTGCCAAATAACCCACTTGTCAAACGGTTCGTTACGAATCGTCGTTTTTTTCTAGAGCATCCCAGCTTTGGACTGCCCTTCCGGCAAACATATCTTCGAAGAAATATAATATCCAACTATTAAAGAACCGAGTAAGCATTGATCTTGTGGCACAACAATCAAGTATATGATGTTATACAGATACATAATAGGCTTTGCCTTTCACAAACTTTTTCATTTAAAAAATCAGACTCGACGAAATCACAAACCGATTACCCATTCAAGAACTGACCGTGCCGGACATTGTTTAACTTCATATAATGAACGATGACACGTGTCGGAATTGCGCCGCTAAGGTAGCCACTCACACTTGCATTTCGCGGCTTATCAAGCTATTTAATTGCAACTCTTAATGACATTTTCAAAACAATTTGTCAAGTCGGTGAGTTTCAAAGTTGCTAAAAGCGCAAGATTTATCGATTAAAGATGTTGCATGGTAACTTTCGACCAATAAGAAATGAGAACGGAATTACGTGACATGTAATTCCAATTTAAATCCAGTGGAATAATAGTGCATTGAATATTGAAATTAGACGGCATTTTTATTTTCGTCTTTTCAAAGTTACGTTCTTTTTGAACTTATAACAGAATTAAACATTTAATAACAACTTAAACTTAAGATTTTTTCACATAGCAACAGAAAGTTTTAAAGTTTTAGGATATTAATCGATTTCAAATTAATGGACTCAATTAATTGGTTTATCTTAAAAACGATTTAAAAAATTGATTAATGTTTATCAAAGTATAAATTCATAATGCATCAAATTGGACGGAATGTTGTTTTCCTAAATCACAACCTAGGTCTTCAGTTGTTTTAATATTTTACTTACCTACCTATTTTACTGGATATGCCTCATTTAATAAAATGCAGATAATCACGATAAGTAAATTATTTGAGTTTATAATATTTAGGTGAGCATCTGTTTGTGCACATACAAAATAGTAGGTTTATAATTTTACAATCAATTTCACAGCAACAAACTCATACGTCTTATATTTTATTTTAAATTAATAATAAATTGTGATAGTGCAATGAGTAAATAGTGCTGCAAATTGAATCATAACCTCCACATGGCTGTGATAATTTGTCTCTTCAGCAAGACATTTTCGTGGAATGAACTTAGGGCCCATGACTTGACCACAAAGAAAATGATTGTATTCCCGTACCCATAAAGTTTTGAAACGTAATATTACTCGAGTTTTATTGAAAAATGTCGATTTTCACCCAATCACCACTTATTTTTCACCTACCCCCTGAAGCGATCTTACCCAAAAACAATTCGAAGTGTTCCTTTGTCGGGTACTAATTGAATACCAAATTTGAAGATGATATATCAATTCGTTCGGAACCTATTGCACGTATTAACAGACAGGCGTACATACCGACAGACCAACAAAACGACAGAGAGAAAAATGTTTCGCTCCAAAATCAAGTTTTCTATATGTTTTGAAGCTTTTATGCCATTTTAGCAAAAAAAATTCGTAATTTTTGTCAACATGTTTCTGAATTTTAAACTCCGTGGGCTGATTTACAAACTACCTGATACTGTATTTTTACTTCTTTTTGAAAATAAAAGAAGGAAAGTTTATCTCCACTTTCCATTGCCTTTTTAGAATGACGTTTGCACATTAATACACTACTAACAACTCCGCCAGGCATCGAAAAAGATATTAGGTTAAGTTATATATTAAATTCTTGTAGATTAAACACATACTTGTCACCCTTTATGTCGATTAACCGATTTAATTGTTGAATATAAAAATATATTAAATAAATAACATCTAATTCGTAATACAGTTGATTCACGGTGCAGTTATGTTTATAACACAAAATAACATAAAATATTTTCTTTAAGACAAAATTTTCGATTTAACTGCTATTTCATACAAAATAAACATTAAAATAAATTTGTAACTGATCGTATTCTAAAATTTTTAACAAACACATTAAAAGTTGCACAAATTTCTAATAAATGTTATTTTAAACACCAAAACGCAATCTGAAACTATAAGAAACATCCGCATCTGGAATACACATGACGTATTACACGCCTCTCGCGTCTCTACCCTCTCAGAGTTACCAGACAACCTATTATCTAATCTATAAACCTTGCTGAAAGGGGACAAATTATATTTTGTTAACCTCACTTTTTTAAATGAATCTCCCTCTCTATCTCTGTGGGTGTATCTGTGTATAAGAATTTTTTAACTACGAGATTTTTAGAAAACCAACTAAATATTTAATTTCTGGTATCTGGCAAATCGCCATTAATAATGTCTCGTAATAGTCCTGCATAAACCCAAATATAACATTTTTTTTCTGTTAGTGCCACGTATTTCATAATAAGGTCACATTTTATTAAAAAATGTATTTTTTAGTGAATTTTTATTAAAAAAATTTACTAATAGAGAGGTATCGATGGTGAGACTTTGCAAAAATTCTTTCAAATGAGTGCGAACTAGGACCCCTAGAACTCATATCCGGGGTCAGTTTCAATTTTTATATGTTTATATATATATATATATATATATATATATATATATATATATATATATATATATATATATATATATATATATATATATATATATATATATATATATATATATATATATATATATATATATATATATATATATATATATATATATATATATATATATATATATATATATATATATATATATATATATATATATATATATATATATATATATATATATATATATATATATATATATATGTGTATCCAACCGCTAACTCAAAAAATAATTAACCGATTTCGATGAAACTTGGCAAGTGCCTTTCTTTTATTAATGGCTTGGATGAGTTTGTTAGTCAGAAAAATCGGACGCGGTTTTCCGGAAAAATTTTAAGTTTTCTTTAGAAAAAATTTTTTTAATCCGAAAGTAACAAAGCTGTTTTGATGAAATTTAGTGCATATATTGCCTTAGGAGAGATCTTACTAAGTACCAAAATTCAACTTTCTAGGTTAAGAGAAAATGGGGTTATTCAAATTTTAAATTTTTTTTTGAAAAAAAATTTTTTCTCTGAAAATTACAAAGTTATTTTAATGACATTTTGTGGATATCTTGCCTTAGGAAAGACCTTACTACGTATTGAAATTAAACTCTCTAGGTTTATAGAAAATTGAGTTATTTAAATTTGAAGCATTTAATAACAATTCACTACCATAACGCACTTGCTGCGTCCCGAGTTTTTACTATAAGTACTTAACCAAATCTCAAGATTCTCAAGTCACGAAGTGGGCTTAAGGAATTTAGAAGACAATCGGGATAGTAGGTAGGTAGTACTCGAAGGGTGGTATTTTTTAGTGTATTTGTAAAGTTATGTGGTGGCTCTATACAAGTAAATTAAATTACTTGTAACCCCAAATAAGCTCTATTCTAAAACGTACATTAATATTTTTGCGGGCGGCGATAACGCATTTCTTAAAAACATACAAGACATACTCACAGCCTTTAATAAAACTACCTATATATGTATATATATATATATATATATATATATATATATATATATATATATATATATATATATATATATATATATATATATATTACAGTGTTGAAAAAGAGGATTTTAGGAAAGATAATTTTTGCTTGTGGTGGAGCATATTACTTAAATAAGAAGTAACTAGAACTCTTGGCAAAAACTTTATCTTAAATATCTTATTAAGTACATATATATCTAGTCATATATGTATATATTTCTCAGGCTTCACATTTACTTGTTTCTTGGTCGAACAGTTGCATCCTTTTACGGCATTGTCAGACAATAATTGTGAAGCCAGAAATGAAGTATCTACATATGCATTTGGTATGGAACGGTTTTACCAAGTAAGGGCAACAATAGATGATAAATACTTTATCAAAGTAAGGCACAGTTTTCCTGTCTTACGATAGAGGGCATATTTTTTTCATTGCGGGATGGTGGTTCACAGTGAGACCTATTCCACAATGAAATATTTGAAATTACACCCAAGCTGGAAAAACTGGCGGGAAATTCGGCACGACAGAATACGTGTGACATACTGTAAATTGACTATAATTTTGACGCCAGCATTATAACCTTAAAGCTTATTTACAAGCAAGAGGCTTTTTGTAGCAGTAGTTATAGATCAATTTCTGGTTTTAATAATAGTACGCCATACATATCTGATTAATATTGTTATAGCATGCAACCCCTCTAGTTTTAAAAATGCAGCAAAAACGCGTACACAGAGACATCTCACTGAATCCCGCATTTATGTATTTCCGAAGTTACCAGAGAGATTGTTGATAAGCAAACTTTTATCAAATCATGGCCAAAAAAGTACGAATTAGGACATGTTCTCTGGCAATTTGATGAGAAATCCTGTTAATTTATAAACTAACAATGGCTACAGCATTAGACAAGCTGCAAAAGAAAATAAACCTTCTTTTCAGACTCTTTCGATGTAAGTTTGGGCAAGTAGATTTTGACTCTGTTTGTAATTTCTATGGTTTTTTCCAGTTATGTGAAAAAATAAACAAACAATAAGGGTCAGAATATTATGAAGTGTGTCGTTAGGTTATGTTCATAACCACAATGAGCAAACCTTTTCAACATCAACATCAGCGTCCAATTCAAATGCTTTAAACAAATTCTCTAGCTAACCAATCAAAAAATTTGCTGAAGAGCTCGACATCATCCACACTTGGAATCGATACGATCAAGACTCAGCAAGAATTTAGGGGATATTCAAAAGCAGCACCAAGGAAAGAGGTGCTACCAGAAAAAAGACAGGAGTTTTATATTCCAGAAAAAAATAAATTGGAAGCAAATACGTTAAGGCGGAGGTTCAAGAAAAAACCCAAGTTGCAGAGAGAAAAGCCATGAGTTTAGATACAGAACGAAGCTTGAGGGGAACCCTGATGACTTTGCGTGACTTTGACAAAATTCGATGATAATTTGCAATCGTTGATTGATTTGAAGGATTTTGATAGAGGTCCTACAGTTGCAGATTGTGTTTTAGCAACATTTTCAGGAAAAATTAAAATGATTTGTTTTATAGGCATGAAGACTCGGAAAATAAAAATATTATCTAACAACAAATTTACCAATAAGGCAGGCAAAATTTGGCTGTTCCACAAGATTTTGATAAGGAAAAGTTATGTATATATTAAAAAAACTACATAAAATAAAATAATGCTCTCTTCAGAGATATCCACTCTCTTAGGAAATTACATCACAAAGTTTAGTAAAGAATCTTTTTTCCAGACAAATTCATGGCAGTTTTGTGTAAGAAATTAATACGAGTATATTATAGTATATAGCTGATATCTGCATTAAACTATTCTGTAGGCTTTCACTGTATGTATTTAGTTCGTTAAATATTTACAAAAAATACATATTTTGCATTTGTTTTGTCGATCAACAAATTGAAGTTTTACAATTAAATTTTCAGTTTCGTTAACATGAAAACGTACCATTGCAGCTCATAGAAAATCTAATATCTGTTTCGTTTACAATTATTTAATGTTCTAAGGAAAAAACATAGGCCTGTGTTTCATCTTTTTAATTGTTGTTAAGCTTAATTAACGAAATAACTTTATTTTATGAGACTAGCTAAATCTTTAAAAAAATTTCCTGTTATACTGTACCTGCCTGTTGCTTCGTGACTCCTTTATTTGTGGTACTCATGCAAGCAAGTATGATTAGGTGCTAAATCTAACAGTAATAAATTTTTTGTTTTGTTAAAATATACTTATGTTCAAAAAATTATGATTTAAAGTATCAGTGTTATTAGTGTCTTATTTAAGGACTTTATTTTTTAAAAACGCAGTTTTTATGAGTATTACTACTAAACATTGACAAATAGCTATTTTACTGATTAACTAATATCATATCATCTATTGGAAATAATCAATTTGATGTATTTACTTCAAGTTATACTAAGAGTTTTTATTAAATAAGAAACTAGAATATCGATTTAAATGTAAATATATATATATATATATATATATATATATATATATATATATATATTTATATAATATAAAAAACTTGCAGTGTATCCCCTAACACAAGTTTTCTTCAGTACCTACCTAAAATAAGTTCGATTTTGTTTTAATAAATGCTCGCTGACTATAAATACAACTTTGTAAGTTACTCAGTGTCTATATTAGTCAAATCTTAAATTAACAATTAAAAAAAAGATGCAACAGCTAAAGAAGCATTTATTTGAAGCTATGTTTTTAAACTTTTACTCACCTGGGGAGTCCAGCTGCAGGTCGCCTGAGCTGGTCTCTGTTGACTTTTTGATCTCGATCTGAAGATGGTTTTTGCCACTAGCCTCCCACCTTGATGTATGACATTCGACGACGACTTGGACTTCTGCATCGCTGCGGTGCTAGAAGCTGTAGAACCAGATTTGTCATTTTTATCATATTTATCATGTTTTCCGTGTAACAAGTGACTCAAAAACGAATGACTACTAGATTTTGTTGGAGGTGGTGATTGAACTGGCGACTGAGCCTGAGAGCTGAATCCATCAGTTCCCGCATCTATACTGCTACGTGCACTGGAGATGCGGCTTTCCGCATCCGAAACGTCGTAATACTCCAGAAATTTAATACTACGATAAGTCAATATCCAATCATCGTTAGTTTGACACCCTTTGTTTAGACCGTCATCGTCTCCCGGTTTCGTTATCTCGCCTTTAGCTTTTATGTTACGCAAATTCCTATCGTAATTTACACGTTTAAACTTATCACCCTTGCCGGAATCTACGCTCTTCTTCCTAGCCATTCGTAAGTACCTTTTAATGGTATCACTAACCGATTGAGAAATATCATCGTTGTCAACACTACTTCTTCGTCTGGTAGACGCTTTAGCTTCTCTCCTTTGTTCCTCTTTTTCTGCAGCTAACTGTTTTTTATATTCTTCCCCGACTTTGCTTAAGACTTCCTCTGGTATAGTTATAGTCTGTGTACCGAAAGGCCTGTAAGTCGTTTCGACCACACGTCCTTCTACTTCTATAACAGGAGGACTGGTTGTGCTTAATTCTTTTACATAGCCTTTAATACCATAAGAGGGATCACCATTCTTACTACTACTGCAGTATCCTAAATTTCTATAATCGGTCCTGTAGCCAGTACCTCCCCTACTTCCCCTGAAACCTTTTGTCTTTCTCAATTCAAAATACAGTTTTTCCAAAGTTTTTCGATCAGTTAATAAATCAGATATAACTTTATTTCGGTTTGGAGAATGACTGAAATATCTGTTCAGGGTTTCATACAAAGATTTCTGCACATGATCCCCCTGAAAGTCAACATAATGACTGGAACCATGAGGTTGCAATGTAGATAATGTAGAAGCTGTAGGATAATATTCACCATAGCTTACTGATGCTAAATGTTTTTGCAATTTATTGATGAACTCCTGGTAGTCAAAACCAATATCTTTCGACGATGGTACTGGCGAGGCGTCCGTCCTTTCAGATATCGTAAGGTACTGTTCTAACATATTTAAAAGCTGTTTTTCGTCTGCACTTTCCTGCTCTACTTCTGATACTTGCCTTGAAGTTGTTGGATCTTGATTTAGAAAATTTTCCTTCATTTGCTGGATTTTATATCGTGTGGATGAAATTGTTGGTGATGCAGGTTTCTTATCAGATTCACTTCTTAAATTATCGACTTCGTTTACTGAGACAGCTTTTCTACAAGCACTGCTTTTACGTCTTTTCAATGTTTTTCTTACCCCTAATGCTCCAGGGTATGAGTTTTTTCGCCAGAGAAGAAACTTGTGTTC
>OZ023267.1:97224251-97256751 GCA_964006375.1 Tillus elongatus
ACTTTGATTTTTTTATATATTGAGAATAAGCGCTTATTTCTCCTACCCAATTTAGCTATCTTTACGATAGGAAACAACATTTTCCAATCCAAATTATCCAATGATTTTTTAGACCTACAAAAGCAACAAACTATTTTTCTTAAACCTCCTAGCTCATATTGTTTTCAGGATAATCCACGAATAATGGTCACAGAGCAGCAGTAGATTCTTGTTACTTAAATATTACGATTGAGACTTGTATATTCATATAACCCGATTTTGTACCTTGAAAATTATTCAGTTAATTAAATACAACCTTTTAAATAAACTACACAGACCGGCCTATTAACAATTTAAGTGGCGGTCTTTTAAATATATATATATATATATATATATATATATATATATATATATATATATATATATATATATATATATATATATATATATAGGATTAATCTGACCACCCGTACCAGTCGTTTATAAGCCTACTGGATGCCCCAAAGGGAAAAAATAAGATATGTACCTAAATCTGGTATGCTCTATCGCGTGGTGATAAAGTCAACGTCCGAAACAAACCGGAAATGGGTCCTTCTGACCTAAACTTTTGATTTTTAAATTGAACACGGTATTTTTTTATTACAGATTTTGTTTACATAAAACAAAATAATAAACTCTTATCGGAACCACTTTCCCGATGGATGTCACCATTAATCTTGAAAATAAATTTTAACTTCTCTTAAGATAAACCAGACCCAACGACAAGGACGTGGCTATTGTGTGTGTGGGAATGGATGGCAGAAAGTGTAAGCGCTAATAAATGTTTAAGGTCCCTGCCACCTTGATTCACACCTTCCTGGTTTTCAAAAAACGAAAACAAGTATCCATAAAATAAATACCAGATGTAAACATGGAAATGTCAGCAATAGACATTGCTGTCAAACATTATCAATCATCTAGTCACTGCTTCGTGAAATCATTCAAGTGCCATTTTTGACAGGCCAAAGATGTTCTCTAACGAGGAAGGTTTCGATATTATCATGATCTTAGGAGAATGTCTTCAAATGTCTACAGAAAAGCCGAATGACTGTATGCAGATAGGTACCCTAACTGTTTTCCTTAATCTCGCGATGTTCTCAGGCGCTTGGCGCATCCAATTCGAACAACTGATCAAATTCAACACCAACACAATAAGAAACAGTAGATGAGGCAGCCGGTAAGAGACGAAATGGCACCTGACATTTTGGCTGCTGTTGCCATGAACCCCTATGTTTCAACGGATCGCGGTTGATTTCGGTGTGAGTCAAATGTCCTTATGCAGGATAGAAACACGACGGTTATTTTTTTTTTTATTAAAGTAGGAAATTTAGTCTGTGCACTTATAAAAACAAAACCTAGGTTTGTTGTTGTTTTCTTGTTCAGTGGCATTTTCGTCTGGAAATCTGAATACAATAGATGAAAACTAAAACTTTGACAACATCCCAAACAGCACATTTTCTGTAATCATAAAAACAGGAATTAGACTTAACCCCTGAAGATGGCCCAATAGGAGTCGAAACGCGTAGGGTTATCAATTAAATGTATTGTCTGGTAGAAAAGCCTTTTTAATTCCAAATTCCCTTAATCATATCAAACCCAGATGTGTTCACGTTTAGAAATTATACTAATTTTTTATTTATTTAAAAAATGTGTTTTTAGCAGCTTCGCTTAAAAAGATAACATATTTTTAAACATACAAAATGCTCTGAGATGACAAATTAATAATTATCATCCACGTTAATGCTTGATGTAACTATTACATCTTTTTGCGGAAGCTATATTTAGATAACTTCGTTCACCCATGCCCAGTTTTTAGTAGTTAATTTTGTTATACTTTTTATACTGAGCATGACACTTTAAGTTATCTTGTAGAAAAGGATATAGTTTTTTAAATAAAAATAAATTTAGGGTATATATATATATATATATATATATATATATATATATATATATATATATATATATATATATATGCACAAAAACACTTTTACGTAGTCTTGGTATGATCAAAGTAAAAGGGAACTATAAATTCAAACGCCGCAGGATATCTTACATTCTTATAACAGGCGTTCACAGTTTATTGCAAAAGAAATGAATAAATAAAAATCTTTCTTTGTGAACTCTACTTTACTGTATTTTGCGGTTTTTTATCAGTACCTCATCTTATTGATAAATTCTACAGTATGTTATACTGTGTGGTGTGACAGCTGGAACAAAGAGGTTTGTTTTAAATGCAACCATACAACACAGTTGGTTATAACTGAAACTTATTTGGTATAACTAAATATTTAGTTATTTATTTTATAAGAAATTTCAATAAAATATGTGAGTGGCGTGTATTTTAGAGCAAAACATATATTAAATGGCGGTTGAATAAACCGATAATGCAGATATATTGTTTATTTTAATTAGGAAAGTAATCCAAAAAAAGTCTAGACGCAGCAAGTGGGTTATGGTAGTGTATTTTCACACAAATGATCAGGCACCAAAAATTTTTTATAACTTTTTTTAACATATAAATGTAAATTTTGGTATATAATTTCCTTTTAATTTCGTAAACCTACATACTAAATTTGGTTACCATAGCTTTTCTATTTTTTTTCCTGGCTAACGAACTTATCCAAGCCACGTACAGAAGGAAGGTACACGCCAAATTTTATTAAAATCGGTCAATTATTTTTTGAGTTATTGGTGTGACACACACACACACACACACACTCACACACACACACACACACACACACACACACACACACACACACACATATATATATATATATATATATATATATATATATATATATATATATATATATATATATATATATATATATATATATATATATATATATATATATATATATATATATATATATATATATATATATATATATATATATATGTGTGTGTGAGTGTGTGTGTGTGTGTGTGTATGTATATGTATATAAACATAAAAAAATTGAAACTGACCTCGGATATGAGTTCTAGGGGTTCTAGATCGCGCTCATTTGAAGAATTTTTTTCAAAATTCACGTTAAAGGGCCAGGTTATCTTGACACTTACAAGGCTTATGTTATACATAGACAAAAGGTCGCGGTTTTGAATTACTTAAAGCATGACAAGGGACTATAAATTTGACGTTTCTAAAACCCACTTAGAGCCTCGGTGATCCAGGGGTAAGAACGTGTGCCTCTGAAGCGAAGGGTACTGGGTTCGATCTCCAGTGTTTTGCTTTCACTTTTACAGTACAAACTGTAATAAATTAACATCAATCGACGTTCTGGCATTGTGTTTGAGAAAGTTGAATGTCTGCGCATTCCTCCATTCGGAGGGGGCGTAAAGCCGTCGATCCCATGTCCATGCGATTTTGGGCACGTTAAAGATACCTACCCTCCTTACAGAAAGGTAGGGGTTCAGCAAAATTTCCAGGATAGTGGGATGAAACTGCTCCCTGGCGTCGGTGATTGGCCATAGTCGCGAAAATTGTCCTACGTTAAAGTTAAAAAAATACCATTTTGGAGCACTTTTAGCGAATTTTCGTTAAAAAAATTCACTAATGGGGAGATCCCTACTTTTGAATTTTGAAAAAATGTTTGCAAATGAGCGCGAACTAGGACCCCTAGAACCCATATCCTGGGTCAGTTTAAATTTTTATATAATTATATATATATATATATATATATATATATATATATATATATATATATATATATATATATATATATATATATATATATATATATATAAATTGGCATGTACCTTCCTTTTGTAAATGGCTTGGATAAGTTCGTTAGTCAGGAAAATCGGACGAGGTTTTCCGGGCAAATTTTGTGTTTTCATTCGAAAAAAAACTTTTATCTCAAAAAATAAAAAGCTATCATAATCAAATTTGGCAGGTAGGTTTACGATAAAGAAAGTAAATTATACACCAAAATCTAGATTTCTATGTTACAAGAAAAAGAAGTTACAATAAAATAGTTTGTGCCAGATCATTTCTATGAAAATTCACTACCATAACGCACTTGTTTATTTTTGAGGTGACTTATCAGTAACGAGAGAACTTTTTCAAAAAATACCAACGTTTTTAAATGAGTGGGTTTTGCGAAAAAATCTCTTATAGTTCACACACATTTATTTATTTGATATAACTATTTATTTAACCAGTAAACAAGTAGGTATAGGATACCATTTCAGTTTTAAATTTAAAAAATTTGGGACGCAGCAAGTGCGTTATGGTAGTGAATTTTTATTAAATGTTTCAAACTTGAATAACTCAATTTTCTATAAGTTGAGAAAGTTTAGTTTTGGTATGTAGTAAGGTCTTTTGTAAGGCAAGATATCCACCAAACTTCATTAAAATAACTTTGTAATATTCGGAGAAAAAAAATTTTTTCGAAAGAAAATTAAAAATTTGAATAACTCAATTTTCTATCAACTTAGAAAGTTGAATTTTGATACGTAGTAAGGTCTCTTCCAAGGCAATACATCTACTGAATTTAATTAAAACAGCTTTATAATTTTCGCAGAAAAAATTATTTTTCGAAAGAAAACTCAAAATTTGCCGGAAAACCCTGTTAATTATTTTATATCGGTTGGATATATATATATATATATATATATATATATATATATATATATATATATATATATATATATATATATATATATATATATATATATATCTATATATATAAAAGAAAGTCGTGTTAGTTACTTCACTTATAACTCAAGAACGGCTGAACCGATTTAGCTGAAAATTGGCAGGGAGGTAGTTTAGAGCCAGGAGAAGGACATAGGATACTTTTTATCCCGTTCGACATCATTCCCGTGTGACTTGACATGTAACGTCAGTCACTATAAAACGTGGTATAACAAAAAAGAATCAGACTTGGAATAACAAAATTGACGTATAATGACAGCTATGTAATGACGTATGGATGACAATTTGATATTTGTAAGAAATCAATAATAAAACTATTTCTATTAAATAAATAATTAATATTATTGCCCAATTGCCCATTCGTATAAACAGTGAAGTGAACTATAAAACTCGGTATGGTTGAAAATTTAAGTTTTTAGGTGAAGTGAAGTTTAATTAATAATGCCGCGACCAAGACGATCGAATCTTTCCCGACAAAGCCGTGATGCAAGAAGAATACGAAATACTGCAAATGAAAGGACTGAAGAAGAACAAGAAATTGCACGTGAACAGCGCCGCGATAGTATGGCTCGACTTCGTGCTTCTCAATCACGAGAGAAAAGTGAAGCAGCCCGTGAAACAGCTCGGTTGGCAATGCAGAATCGTCGAGCGAACAACAGAGGTCAACAAATAGATAATTTGCGACGCAGAACAAGATATTTATCAAGTGCTGATTTGAATCGAGCAGCGTTTCAATACGATTGCAGCAATGATTACAGCTTGCATCCTAGCGTTTGCATTGGGCAAATGGACGTAGTTTGCGAGTATTGTGGTGCATTAAAGTTTTCCGGAGAAACGCCTGGATTATGCTGCCTTAATGGTAAAGTGAAATTGCCATTGTTGACTCCGCCACCTGAGCCATTGTATTCAATGTTTGTCCTCAATGGACTCCTAAACCACTTAACCGATTATAATAAAATTCGCACACCATGTGCAGTTCGATCCAACTTGAGAGATAGGATAGTTTAAATCTCAAATTATAGTCGCAATTTTAATTTATTGCTAATTATTTGTCTGTTATTATTTGACAGTCGCAATTATCTGTTAACTCCAAATGATTATAACAGATGTCGATACCTTTCGACTGGGTTGAGTAAGTAATCAATAAGTACGCGTTTGGTCATCAAAAAGATCACCGGAAACATTCTTGAAGCAACCATTTTGGCTGGGAAGTTTAAAGGAACAGTGGTCCTGCTGCCACGTATTCCGATGATACCATCAGATTCTACCATACCCTTCAAAAGGCTACAGTTTCCAATTCGTTTAGCTTTCGCCATGTCTATAAATAAATCTCAAGGTCAAACAATGTCCATTTGTGGTTTAGATTTGGAAAATCTATGTTTCTCTCATGGGCAACTATATGTTGCGTGTTCACGTGTTGGGAAACCGTCGAATCTATTTGTGTTAGCTAAAGACAGGTTAACCAAAAACATTGTGCACCGATTGGTGTTAAATTAAATTGAAATTGAAAGTATTTATAATTCAAAAAAATAGATATTAATGTTTAAAAGTTTAACACTGTCTGCCTTGCCTACCTCATTCATGAGTTTAAGCGTCACATGTTATTTACTGTATTATACTGTAATATACTTATATTTGTTATAAAATTAAATGGAAATAATAAATCTGATAAATTTTTATTTTGTACCTATTGATTTCTGCTTAATATCAAGTGTAAGAACATTTTAATTAATTGTGTTCAACGTACTTCCCCTTCAAATCGCAATCCAGTGAATTTGTATACCAACATAAACATTTTCGTCTTTGTTCGTAAATAATTTCATTGTACTAAAGGGTTATAGTAGTAGAAAGTCAAATAAGGAGATCACCATATTTTTTTTACAAATACCATCTGTGTGAAAAAGCATAGTGGACTCCGTGACTGATGTTCTCTTATTGTTCCTCTTAGATTGTTTACTATAATGTAATATAACAAAAACTTTAGCCACAGCAAGGCGTGGCCGGGTCAGCTAGTATATATATATATATATATATATATATATATATATATATATATATATATATATATATATATATATATATATATTGAAACTGACCCCGGATATCGGTTCTAGCGGTTCTAGTTCGTGCTTATTTGAAAAAAAAGCAAAGTCTCACAACCGATACCTCTCTATAAGTGAATTTTTTTTAATAAAAATTCACTAAAAGATATATCCCATATCTCTTTTAATGTTGACTTTTGGACTGAGGTAAATTTGGTTGAATTTCCACCGCTGCTCTGTGTACAATTACTTCTAGACCACACTGTATACAAACTAACAACATAATTTGTCTTGATATGTGCAGCACAGAAGAAATATAAATAAAAAGTAAATCGAGTGTGCACAAACTAAAAGGTACTACAATATTTCTACTTAAACTGGGAACACTGGCTGCATGAGTGGTAACAACCGGACCTCTAAAAAGACTGTAACAGCGGCAGAAGCAATGGAAGCCGTGTGTTTTCGGTAAGAGCAAATTTCGGGAAGAAACTATTGACAATTAATAACAACAATTGACTAAAAACGATGCGAGTTGTAAGGAAAAAAATAATTATACTACAGAGGTGATCAATGATGTTAATTACAATAGGGTTATATATAATCGTAAATGCTGCCAATGATTAACAATCAGTGAATTCAGTATTATTGACATTTCTCTGAAACTTAAAAATGAATTTCATGAGTCAATGACATTAATAGCAGCTGTCATTGACTAACCATCAGCAACCACATACTTGATCTATGATTTAAATATAAATGTTTCAAATTTGAATAGCTCAATTTTCTGTAACCCTAGAAAGCTGAATTTTGGCACATAGTTAGGTCTTTCCCAAAGCAATATGTAGACCAAATTTTATCGAAATTTTCGGGAAAAAAAGTTTTTTGAAAGAAAACTCAAAATTTTCCCGGAAAACCCCGTCCGATTTTCCTGGCCAACGAACTCATCGAAGCCATTAATAAAAGAAAGGCACTTGCCGAGTTTCATCGAAATCGGTTAATTACTTTTTGAGTTATCTGACGGATATATATATATATATATATATATATATATATATATATATATATATATATATATATATATATATATATATATATATATATATATATATATATATATATATAAACATATAAAAATTCAAACTGACACCGGATATGGGTTCAACAACACACCACGAGGGCTCACAGCCTAGATACTATGGTACCGTGGGTCTGGACAAGGAGGAAAGAGACAACTTGTTAATTCTGAACTTGCAGATTTGGATGTTCGGAGGAGAAGAAAAAACATGTGCCGGCAAGAAATTCCACAACTTGGAAGTCCTCGGGACAAAAGAGCGGGCATAACAAGATGTTCTATGTCTGGTGACCTGGACAGTAAACGGGTGCATTCGCTCTGTTCCCCTGGTAGATCTGTTGGGGGTAGCAGGTGGCAGAACTATGGAAGAAAACTCATCTGAGCAGTGCCCGCGCAGATATCTATAAAAGAGAGAGAGAGAGGTCACCAACGGCACGTCGGTTGGCAAGGGATGGCAGCCTTTGGGTGAGGGTAGTTGTCACCGATGAGACGTGTAGCTCTCTTCTAAATGGATTCCAGAATAGCGAGTGTAGAAGTGGCAGCGGCACCCCAGATTTTCTGTCCAGGTACAGAGTTTTGGTAGTAGGCCATAGGCCGGAAGTTTATGAAGCAGCGCTGCGTGTCAGACCTGGTCCAATGTTTTGGATATGTAGAGCGATAATCTGGGATTCACCGTGTAGTTCCATAGACTTGCTCCAAGAATGGGTGACAAAGGGAAGGAGGTCGGCAGTTGATTTGCGCTGACGGAATCTATACTGCCTGTCGTGGATTAGACTGTGTTTTTCAAGAAAGTTTAGTAATTCGGTGTTTATATACTTTTCCATCACTTTAGAGGCGACTCAAAGGAGAGAAATAGGCCTGTAGTTGCTAGGAAGCGCTTTGGATCCTTTCTTGGGGACGGGTTGTACTCGAGCAGTTGTCCAGTTACTAGGGAATATGCCTCTATTGTAAGATGTCTGAAACAGGCAAGTCAGGACAGGAGCTTGGTATTAAGAGAAGAGAGCATCTTTCGTATCTTTTTAGTTTTGAAAATGATATCCGTCATTTTATGCGCGACATTGGGGACTGTTGGTGGCTGAACATTTGGAGGTCGGTTTAAAGTAGCATTGCCGGCGAACAACGAGGCAAAAAGTTCAGCCTTGGCCAGGGCGGTAGAAACGATTTCATCCCCTGAAACAAGAGGTGGGAACGTGCAGTTTTCCAGTTACTAGAGAATATGCCTCTATTGTAAGATATCTGAAATATATGAGTCAGGACAGGAGCAAGATCTGTTGCGCATTTTTTGAGAACAATTGCTGGGATCTCGTCAAGGCTTTCCTGGTATTAAGAGAAGAGAGCATCTTTCGTACCTTTTTAGTTTTGAAAATGATATCCGTCATTTTATGCGCGACATTGGGGACTGTTGTTGGTTGAACATTTGGAGGTGGGTTGAGAGTAGAATTGCCGGCGAACAACGAGGCAAAAAGTTAAGCCTTGCCCAGGGCGATAGAAACAATTTCATCCCCTGAAACAAGAGGTGGGAACGTGTTCTTGCAGACATTATTCCCATTAGATTCAGCAAGAGTCCAGAAGGGTTTGCTGCCGTTGGAGCTTGAGAGGAATTTGTTTTTGATGTGGTTATTAAACGAGTTTTATTTGCCTCAGAAAGAATGCGGACAAAGCGGTTTCTTGCGTCGTTAAATGCTTGATGGTTTTCTTGACTGGGATTGTGTAGAATCGTTTTGTGAGCTTTGACCCTTTCAAATCTAGCCTTGTCACAGGATTTAGAGAACCATGGCTTTTGAGTGGCTGAAGAGGTTTTCTGTGTACGTGGAATAAATAATTCCACGCCAGCTTGGATGATTTCAGTGACGTTTTGTGAGATATCAGAGGGGTCAGGATGAGAGAAGCACAGACGCCCATGAAAATGAGGAATAGTGATCCCGCATTTCGTCCCTGTTCGCGGAGTTGTAGTGCCAAACGTGAGTGTGATGACTGTGTGACCTCGAGTTGCATTGCGTAGGAAGCGGTGACCATGCCGTGGTCTCAACGACCAAGGGGGGCGGTGACTGATGTCTTATAGCATTTTGTTACTACAAAACCTGAATGCTATAAGACAGAAGGATATCCAAGGGATTTGAGCTGTATGTTGGGATGCGAGGAAAGTAAATAGATTACTAAACTTATTGGCTAAAGAATTGCTGACTACGAAGGCCTCCGCTGTTCTCCCTTGTGAATCTGTTTTTGAATACCCTAGCCATTCCTTATTATGGACATTGAAGTCACCAAGAATAATTACCTCGGAGGAAGGATATTCAGAAATCATATGGTCGTTTTTTTCAGAAAGGTAGTCGAAGAGCTGGATAAAGTTGTTGTCAGAAGGTGGTCGGTAAATGCAACAGATGAATTTAGTTGCAGCCCTGAGAGGGAGTTTCATCCAAAGTATGTCTTTTCTTCCAGCTTCCAAATGTAGGTGTCTCGTGCAGGGTGGATTGCTACGCACGTATGCACACACACACCTCCATGCAATCTAAAGGAAGTAAGGAGCTCATAGCCCGGGAACTTAAGGTGATTAGTGGCTGTTTTGTCACTGATTTGGGTTTCGGTGAGGAAGAGGAGTTGAGGCCTATTAGCCTGAAGGAAATGGTGGACGGAGTTCAGGTTAGAATTTAGGCCACATATATTCCAGAAGGATATGTTAAATCTTGATGCCGGCGCCCCCTGCACACCCCTCTCCCGGAGATCCTAATGGAGAGGTATTTTGTCTCCGGAATCTTTTGTACAAGGAGGAGCCATAATCATTTTTGTTTATAAGGGAAACCGACTCATACACCAGAACCGAAAAGGTCCGTTGGGACTTCACCAACCCCTTGATGTAAGGGGTGGTACCTCCTCAGGCGTGTAAAAAATCCTTTACTATCACGTAAAGGAAAAGTCCACAACCACCTGCCCAATATTATATGTATTCCATGTACCAAAATTAGTCGCTAGCTTAAAGATTTCTAGTTTTAGGTTTACAAAACCGTTCTACATATACAGATACATGCCGCAATTTGATATTATAGAGTTCAGCAAAAAAAGAATTACAAGTAGGTACGTTTTGTATTTTATAAGTTCATCTGCAAATATTTTTCGTCTTGCAATTTGATCGAATATTAATAGCGGTAAAAATTTTTGAAGGATAACGGTGGCCCTTTAAAAGTGGGTTTAGGCACAACTTGCAAAAGAGGTTAAATATTTGGGTTTTTCAGGCCAATGGGAAATAATAACATAAAAAAATATTTATATAACTAATATCAAAGCATTTTTATTTTATTTTGAGAAAACAAAAAAGCACCTGGAAATATTCCTAGATGTCTGGTTTTATCACCCTATTAGTGAATTTTCTTAAAAAAATTCAGTAATGAGGAGATCCCGACTTTGGAAAAATTTTCTTCACATGAACCCATACCCAGGATCAGTTTCAATTTATATATATATATATATATATATATATATATATATATATATATATATAAATGTTACTATTATTTTTGGCTTATAAAAAAATATAAATGTATAAAAATATACAGTCCCTTAAATACAAGTTTAAGATTGAGTACGATATAAAGCTATCACTATGAACAATAAGAGCTTCAAACACGAACTGAAATGTCGTTCTACTTGCTGTAGCGTTTACAATTATGCTTTGCACTGGATATGTCACAGGGTCGCTGTCTGTAGATAACTGAATCAGCTGATGATGTGACTATATATATATATATATATATATATATATATATATATATATATATATATATATATATATATATATATATATATATATATATATATATATATATATATATAAATTTGGTAAGCATGTTTGTATTGTAAAGGGTGAATCATGTAGCAAAATGTAGGACTGTAAGTTCAAATATAAAGAAATTACGGGCATTTAAATAAACAAAAATGGGGGTTTCCTCAAAACGTCAAAGTCTCCATTTGGATCGTCAAAATTGGCAACCATTAGGCACAGAACCTGAAAAAATACGGGTCATGTAAAGAAAATGTGGCAAGAAGAGTGTTCTGCAAACCCTAAGCTTTAGCTTCAACCGCCACTGTCCTTCATTTTACTCAAATACTTCCAGAAATGTCATTTCAAATAAAGACTTTCACTGATGCATTGGCGGTAGTTTTAATTAAGTTTATGGTTTAACGGTCCACAATTTTTACCTAATTTTCATAGATAAAATTCCGCAATGACGAGACCGCGACTTTTGAATTTTAAAAAGATTTCTTCAAATGGGCGCAAACTAGGCCCCCTAGAGCCCACAACGCATTTCTACTGTAAAGCTTAATAGAATTGTTAATTATAGGGTGTCTTGAGCTGCATTTTATAAAATTCTTTTGACGATCACAGGGTCGCCCATAAGTCTTTGGTGATACCTAAAATGTTTTATGTTTTTTTCGAACACGGTTATATTATTAGATTTTCGCCATTTTTTTAGAAATATGATGCATGCTTGTATGACAAAAAATCGAGACGCAGTAAGTGCGTTTTAGTAGCGAATTTTCATTAGCTGCTTCAAATTGGAATATTTCCATTTGCTATTAACCTAAGGTTTGTTCACTAGAAAACCAGCTTTTCGGAAACATTTAAAGTTTATTTTCGAAAAATTTGTGTACATTTTCAAACAATAAGTTATTTTGATAAAATACGGTGCATTGTTTCTACTATATAGGTTATACCGCTAACCAGATTGATGGCTGCTTGCATTAGAGAGACAAATTTCCTGTTAAAAATATGTTTACGAAAATTTACTTCCATAACGCACTTGCTGCGTCCAGACTTTTTTTGTGAATTTTTATTTTAAAAATTCACTAACAGGGAGGTACCGAGGGTGAGACTTTGCAAAAATTTTTTCAAATGATATATACATAACAATATGACATAAAAATGAGCTACAAAACCAATAACAAAATAATAAACAAAATAAAGGAAAAACAAGATTTAAGGAACATATAACAGCATTAGATAAAATCTACAAACCTAGCTACAAATCAAACGTAGCTACACACATTCACAACACAAAACACCAAAAACCAGATATCACCCAATTACAACTAATGAAACATATTAAAGACCACAAAAAAAATGGAAATCTGGGAACAATACTACATTCAACAAACAAAAAATAATAAACAGTTAATGCCAGAACAAATCCAAGTACAAACATTTAAAAAAACTTAATAAAGGCCATACAAATAGACAAATTATCAAAACACAGTGATCAAGAGAGAAGACCGATACACACGTCACAATCCGAAGGCACAACCAATCAGAGAACAGTAAGCCGACCAACAGAAGCTCAATGCGCAGGCGCCATGTACAATCTCAGACGTAGACCACACAGGAGCGATCACAGTCAGTAGCGTGCTGATGATGAACCAGGACAGTTCGAAACTGCAGTCCACGTCCAATCACAAAAATTACGGCAAACAAATAAAGTATATATATATATATATATATATATATATATATATATATATATATATATATATATATATATATATATATATATATATATATATATATATATATATATATATATATATATAAATCAAACTCAAAAAATAATTAATCAATTTCGATTAAACTCGGCAAGTGCCTTTCTTTTATTAATGGCTTGGATGAATTCGTTAGCAAGGAAAATCGGAAAAGTTTTTCCGTGAAAATTTTGAGTTCTTTTGAAAAAATTGTTTTCTCCGAAAAGTACAAAGCTGCTTTAATGAAATTTGACGGATATGTTGCCTTACCACATACCAAAATTGAACTTTCTATGTTTATAGAAAATTTAGTTATTCGAATTTGGAGTTTTCTTTAAAAACAAATTTCCTCCGAAAATTACAAAGCTATTATAATGAAATTTGGCGGATATTTTTCTTTGGGAAAGACCTTACTATATACCGAATTTCAACTTTCTAGGTTTATATAAAATTGAGTTATTTAAATTTGAAACATTTAATAAATATTCACTGCTATAACGCACTTGCTGCGTCCCGAACTTTTTTATATTTTCGCAGATTGTATATGCCTTAATCAAAGTTTCTAACCCAAACCTTTACAGTTGTTTTGGCTACAAAATCGTTCTACACACACATGTACTCACGCACCAACCCATATATGAAAAGACTCGCACCCTGCTGTTTTTTCCTTTTATTACTAATCATTAAGTACCTAAAAAGTTTTCAAAATGAATTACAAAATATAATTTTATTAGAAGATCGCACTGTTTTACTAAACTAGTTTTAGTGCTTCAAAGAGTAAATCGAAAATAAAATTTAGCCGGCTGCATTAATATTGGTAGTTACTATGCTTAATAAAACAAATAATATGTTAATGCCCTTTTAACGATTTCATGAAGTGGTAAATTTTTCTGAAAAAGCTAGTTTACGCAAGTTCCGTCAAATATACCGAAAGCTAATGGTGCTCAAATTAACTATCGATACGACTCAATAAGTGAAGATCGGAACCTCTGATAAGCACGCATAAGTACATTTGGAGAAGTCAAATCATCACGACACATTAAAAAAACCTGATGATCGTTTCCCTAACCAAGATGGCGCCATCAGAGGATACAACATTATAAATGTTTGCGGACTACAACTGTGTTTATATTATCTGCAAGTACTCAGCTAAGACGATTAAGGGTGGTCCAAACAGAACAAAACTTTTACTGTTTGGTTACCGAAAATTCTTTCAACTGAAGTTGGTGTTCGGATTAACTAGTGATACGATCCCCTTAGTACCGGGTGGCCAATTAAGCGAGGTAAGCGGCTATATCTCGGAAACCGTTTACCATAGAGCTTTGTGGAAAAAATATCTTTAGTAAATGTAGCCAAGAGAAATCGTTGGAAATTATTTTCAAGTTCGTCAGATGCCCGCTAGGGGGCGTAACACCAAGAGGAAATGGAAAAAATAGGATATCTCAGTAATATGTCCAAATAGACTGTATTGAAAATACCTGCAAATAAATTTCGTGTGTATCACCAACAATTTATGTTTTAACTATTTTTCTCTAACTCTTCAGATAAAGTGGTCATTAGAAAATATTGAACTTAGTGTCATTTAAAAGAGTATTTCTTGCTATATCAAATACATTGCAAGTCATGTCTTTGTTATTGTTACTGTAATCACTAGATGGCGCTTTTTTAAAATTTAACACATTTTATGATTTTTCTCAAGAAACCTAAATACATTGATATAAATATTACTACATAGATAGAAAGAGGACTAAAGGCCAAAGCAAGTGGTGAAAATCCCAAGTCTCTATCTTTTGTTTAGCCGGAGATATTAATGAAAAACTGAGAAAACTGGAATTTAAACAAAACACTTTCAGCATTGACTAATTTAAAGATTGAAAACAGAAATTTTTTAATTTGCAAATATAGTTTTATAGTTTTTTGTTAAAAATAAGACTTATTTACGCATTCCTAACGCAATTATAACTTATTCGTTCGGTCCAATAATTATACTCTAAAACTGAAATAGGTAGGCTTTGGAAAAAAGACAAAACTTTAAAGAAACGTCAAATTAGTTACTCTGAGTTCTTTCGTGTATAATTTAAATATAAAAATGTTGTTTACAAATGATGAAGCCGTTGATATGATTGGTGTTTACTTTGAGTGCTTTCAAAATGCGGCAGTTGCTGAAAGAGTGTATGCAATGCGGTATCCGAATCGCCACCATTACAACAGAAGAATTTTCCCTTGCTTGGTGCAAAACTTACGTGAAACTGGAAGCTTAAGCGGACCGGTGCTGCGGAGACGCCGTTTTGCCAGAACTGAAGAAAATATTATCAATGTTTTGGCATATATAGAATTTAATCCTCATGTTAGCACAAGAACATTGCATCTTGACTTGGGAATATCACGTACCACCATCCAAACTATTTTAAAAGAGTATAGGTAAGCTTATTATATCGTAAAATTCAAAATAGTTATTGTTATTTATCTCACAGAGATCATAATGGCGGTTGTGAAAATGATCAGACGACAGTCGTAAAAATTATGATATGGTAACACGACATGTTACCATAATGATCGTTTATGATCCGAGTAAGATACAAAAGTTTATCTGCTGGCATTCATTAAAACTTAAGACCCTTAAAAGATTTGGATTTTATTTGCAATACGATGAAACTGACATTTGTTTACTTAATTTCATTGGTGTGAATGTAGCGTTTGTTTGTTTTTATTATTGAATTAGTTAGCCAAAGATTCGAGTTTGGTTTCTCGTTGTAGTAGCAATAGTGCTATAGTGAATCTCATTATCGCACTATGGGCTGTTCACCCAAGCTAGACAGTTACATCATCAACCACCAAAATCTTTGCATTTAAATAACAAGTGCGTTTTCTCAAATTTAGTTGATTTTTGGTATATGAGTACTATTTTACTCAAAGTCTATTGACAACATTCAAATTACTGCAGCTGTTCAACTTTCAACATAGTAACAGTTAAGCTTTATGAATTGTTGATGACGTAACTGTCTAGCTTAAGTGAACGCCCCTTGTGGTATAATGAACAGTTTTATGTAACTTAAATCCGATAACATAATGCGTCTATTATGTCAGCAGATAAACATATTTTTATTACAATGTCCTCTTGAATATATAATGATACTTATTTTGATTTTTAGACTACACCCTTATCATATTGTTTTGAATCAAGCGCTGAATGAGCAGGATTATGATAGGAGGCTGGATCATTGCCATTGACTTTTAGACATGATCAATGAAAATCCAAATTTTTTAACGCAAGTTCTTTGGACGGACGAGGCTACTTTTCATAGCGACGGTAATGTGAATTTGCATAATATGCATTATTGGTCTACTGAGAACCCACACTGGATGTGAGAAGTTCAACATTAAGGACGTTGGAGTCTTAATGTATGGTGTGGCGTAATAGGAGGTACAATTATTGGACCCTATTTCTTTGACGAGTCTCTTACTGGTAACCTCTTCTTGGAGTTTCTAAGAAATGATTTGCCAGTTTTATTGGAAGATGTGCCCGTTGAAACCAGGCAAAATGTGTTTCTGCAGCTCGATGGTTGTCCAGCACATTTTTCCATCAATGTGAGAGAACATCTCGATGAGACGTATCCAGGCCGATGGATAGGAAGAGGAAGCATATTTCCCTGGCCAGCGAGGTCATCTGACTTAACATGCTTAGACTTTTATTTGTGGGGACGAATAAAGGACATTGTCTTCCAAACAAAGCCTACGAGCAAGGAAGATATGAAGTATATAGTCCGAAATGCAATTCGTAGTCTGTCAACAGCGGAAGTGGAAGCTGCCGTTTTTTCTACCCGAAATAGGCTCGAGCAGTGTGTAGAACGTGACGGCAGACACTTTGAGCATTTAAGTAGACACTAGAGTGCTTATAGTTTAGAATTACATACAGAGAGAATGAAATATTTTGTTTTAGGTTTCAGTATCAGTTTTTCATTAATATCTCCGGTTAAACAAAAGATAGAGACTTGGGATTTTCACCACTTGCTTTGACCTTTAGTCCTCTTTCTATCTATGTAGTAATATTTATATCAATGTATTTAGGTTTCTTGAGAAAAATCATAAAATGTGTTAAATTTTTAAAAAGCGCCATCTAGTGATTACAGTAACACTAACAAAGACAGGACTTGCAATGCAATTGATAGAGAAAGAAATACCCTTTTAAATGACACTTAGTTCAATATTTTCCCATGAGGCAATCCAGAGATATTGCATTTTTTCCTAATCAATGTTTGCTTAACCCCCACCACTTTATCTGAAGAGTTAGAGAAAAATAGTCCCAACAGAAATTGTTCGTGATACACACGACATTTATTTGCAGGTATTTTCAATACAGTCTATCTGGACATATTATTGAAATATCTTATTTTTTCCATTTCCTCTTGGTGTTGCGCCCCCTAGCAGGCATCTGACGAACTTGAAAATAATTTCCAACGATTTTTCTTGGCCACATTTACTAAAGATATTTTTTTTCCAAAAGCTCTATGGTGAACAGTTTCCGAGATACAGCCGCTTACCTCGCTTAATTGGCCACCCTGTACAGATTGTAACCTGTGATGAGCACCGATAAGTACATTTGGAGAACTCAAATCACCAAAACACATTTATGAAACCTGATGATCGTTTCACTAACCAAGTTAGCGTCATAGGGGGATAAAGCATTCTATATGTTTGACGACTACAACTGTGTTTATGTTTTCTGCAGGTTCGCGGCTTAGACGATTAAGGGTGGTTCAAACAAAACAAAACCTTCGCTGCTTGCTTACCGGAACTTCCCTCTACCCGAAGTCGGTTATCATCATACCCACACTACCTTTGTCGTCATATCGGTTAATCAATCAACTGCACATATGGGGCAATGTCGAATTCGTACAACTTGTGATTTATTGTGATATTTTGTAATATATATATATATATATATATATATATATATATATATATATATATATATATATATCTTACCTCAAGTGCTATTTCAGAGAATTGATAAGCATCAAAACGCGCTACTTTGCTATTTTACCCCAACTCGTATCTCTTGCGGTTTACAAGATCCCAATTGTGAGGCTCGAATTTGAACTACCCTGTATATATATATATATATATATATATATATATATATATATATATATATATATATATATATATATATATATATATCATGATTGGGATCTTGTAAACCGTAAGAGATACGAGGATGGTTAAATTGAGGCAAAGTAGCGCGTTTTGATGCTGATCAATTATCTGAAAGAAAATTTGAGGTGACATTTATATGAATTCGGCACGCTGCCTATGTGCAGTTGATTTAAAATTTGAGGTGACATTTTTAGTTTTTAAATTATTCGAGAGAAAAAACAGAAACTTTTATTTTTAGTTTTGTTGTTCTCAAGCGAATACCGAAAGAAGTAGACCTTTTCAACTATAGCCTTGTTAGGACACTTTTTTATGGGCAATCTAAATATGTCATCATGTTCTTGATGCAAGAGTTACAATACTTATCTTTGATTTTTCTTATGGGAGCCATGTTGGATTTTTGCTTTTTTTTAAGTTTTTTTTCTGATTACAACGATATATCGCACGACACGATCACATCTTACCTGCTATCAAAATTTGAAAAAAATCGTTTCTACGAAGGGTGCTTTGGAAGGGACGCCAATAAATTTGTTTAACGATGTAAATATTAACAGTTCAGTCAAAATCTGATGTTTATAGTATTTATGTACATTGTCTCTGTGGCATTTATTGAAAAATCATGAGTTTTACAATATTTTTTTTGTAAAGAAAGAGAGACAAGTTAAAAATGTTTTACCAAAATAATAGAAACGCTAGAGTTACTAGTGAAAACAATTTAAATGAACATCCGGAAAGGCGGCAACCACACTATTTTTACTTTAATGAACTAGATTTTAGTAGCAGATTTTCGTCCACGTCGCTTATTCTACTGCCATACTTGTTTTTGGGTTTTCCAAATGAGCCATATTCTTTTATATTACGATCGAGCCCGTTAAAATGAAAATGGTATGGTTGCTGTCTTTCCGGATATTCATTTAATAGTTTTCACTAGTAACTCTAGCGTTTCTGTTATTTAGGTAGGTAATACATTGTGATGTCTTTTTGGTGTCTAAATTTTCCAATAGTTTTATGTCATCGTCCTGGAAATTTAGCTAATCTTCTTCATCTCTGTAAAAAGGGTAGGGATATTTATTATGTCCAACGTCGTATGGTACACAGAATCAACGAGTTTATGCTCACCCTGGAGAATGAAATGTGTAGGCCTTCACTTGCTCAAGTACAATGCCAACACATTGGGAGATGTTAATTTTACAGTGCATAGTGAAGAAATAAAAGTTATTGGAATTCGAACATAACCTTAATATAATGCACTGGCTGCGCTTGGATCATTTTATAGATGAGGCCAACGGTTCTAACATGGAATTGCGATTTTTAATAGAAAAAGCAAATCTTAATTAACGAACCCCTATATATCACCCTTTTCCTGAAGTGATTTCGCTCAAAAACATCCGAATCATTCGCCGGTGAGTAGAACCGAGACACTTTCGGCCATCTTAGAATTCCTTACTGGGTCATTAAAAGGTCGTTTAATTAGTTGTTAATTGTTGGTAATTGTTGCAACATTACTAAATAATGATTGCAAATGAGTGAATGACTTGTAATTTAATTAAAATCGTACCATCATTATTTATGAAACTGAAATTTTGTTAGTTTTCACTTTATTTAATTGAAGGAAGTTTTAGACAAGCCATTAACTATTTACACCAAAATGTTATAATAACGAGGAACAGAAGCCTAAACGTCTGGAAATGACAAATTCATGGCTATTTGTTCCAAATTTCTTTGGAAATTTAATTGCTCTTCTATTACCATTACCATTAATCATCAGAGGATAAGTTAACAGTTGAAGTAGAAATTGTCAGCATTGATAACGAGATACAAATTTTATCTCAATATGCATATACGTATACAAGAATCAATGTCAGGAATCTCAGTCTTCACTCCTTATTAAGTCAGCAAGTAATATGACCTAATTTATTTAAAATCGTATCACCTAATTTAATCGCAGGACATTTTGGACATATTAGTAAAAATATAATACAGTTTTAATTACTTTGGAATTTTTCGACCTTTGTGCAGTTAAGAGTGCCCAGCAAGTTTCTTCATTTATTTTCATGAAATTTGGTTGGTATGTTGCCCTCATAAATACCTTACTCCACTAAAACTCAACTTTATACATTTATAGAAAATTGAGTTATACAAGTTTAAAGCAATTAATGAAAATTCGAAACCACAACGCACTTGCTGCGTTCCCAATTTTTTTTTAATTTTGTGTGGTTAATTTTTTATATAAACAAGTCAGGTGAGTTAAACGAATTTAATATCTAGCTTTGTATAAATCGATGATCATTATCGTTAAATATGTTTTATAGATATGTGGTCTAATTTAAATGGTTTACCAGCAACCAAAATACATTTGTTGTACTGTCTGGTTTTTTTAAAGATACTAGTGTCAAACAACAATATTTTTACACAGTTCAGAATTCAGTTGCAAGGAGATGATATATCTCAATGGCTTTCCGAACAGTGGCGTAACTATACCATCTGAGGCCCGTGGAAAATTCATTGGATGGGGCCCTCCCAGTGAAAATCGTCACGTTGTAATTTAATTTTAATAAATCACTTAAGTAATTACTCAACAGTATTACTAATACTGTGTGCATTTTAGTTAAATACTTAAATATATAATAAATTTACTTTTCAAAAGCATAGGTATTACATAATTTTAATGAAATAACAATTTAATATTAACAAGATATTTATTAATATAATTCTTTTCTCCGAGCTTTCTGTTCCGCAAAAGTATCAATAACATCATCAAAGTTTTAAAGATCGTGCCATAGAATTTTCAATAGACAGTACAGGCAAGTTACGTAGCCTGTCTTGTCCCATAGAGTTTCTTAAATAGGTTTTTTATTAATTTGAGTTCCGAAAATGATCTTTCAGCACTAGCTGTCGTCACATGAATTGTAACAAACAACGTTAATGCAGCACATACTTCAGGAAAGCTGCACGACATAAAATGATTCTTCATTATTAATAAATCAACAAGTTCTCTAATGCACGGAGACTTCTCTATTTCGTCTGTGAAGGTGGACCGAAAACTGAGAATTTCCCTGGCAAATGATTCAGATATCTCTTTTTTATATATGTATATCAACAAATTCTAGAGCTTTTTTAATAGTTCAGTGTCATTTAAATGTTGCAAAGTGGCAGGTACCAAAACACTGAAATTGGCAACAATTTCATTCATTGGAAGGAAACGCGATTTCAGTTGAATAGTAATGATCTCCAATGCTCAATTTGAACAAACTTTCCGGGTCTTGGAGACGCTCATTTTCGCAAAGTTCGTCAAAATATCGTTTCACCTTCCTCTGATGAGTTTTCCTAAATTCAGGGTTGATGGACCATTTTGCTTCCTCTTTTAAATTTTCAAATTAATGTCGATACCTTTCCAATTCTTTCAGGCAAATTTTCAAACGTTTTAAGACATTTGAATGATCGGTGGCTTTAGACTGAAGTACTTTTGAGGCTGGATCGATAGTTTGTATAATTTTGCAATGGAAAACCAATAACATAATAAAATTGTAGTTCTCGATCTTCTTCTTGAGTGAAGTAGAAAAAATTATGAATTTTTTGAACTGTTTCAAAAAAATGTTGCATATCAAGAACCTCTCTTACCGCATCATTAAGTACCAGATTTAAGTTATGAGCAGCAGTGAACATATATAATACATTTGGCTCGATATCTTTTATGAGCTTTTGAACTCTACCATATCCTTGTCCTCGACACTTATTTAGAGGTTTATTTTTTTCATTTATGGATTTAATAATTTGGTTGGACATTGCTAAGGCAGTGTGGTCCTTAAGTTCATGAAATCCTAAAAATGACTCTTTAATGACGAGCGCCTCTGGGATTCCATTTTCGTTGTTCTCGATCATACAATAACGGTAAAGTTCACACATTTGATCTATTTTTGAAATATCTTCAGTCGTATCGACTTGTTGTATCCCACCCTATATTGCGCCACTATTTCCGAATATCCTGAATTACAGCAAATATTAACTATCTCTTAATTGGAAGGTACGTTTATATATTAATGAATTTTGTTTAAAAAAAATTACTAACGAGGAGATACCGACTTTTACATGTTTATATATATATATATATATATATATATATATATATATATATATATATATATCACACCGATAACTCAAGAAATAATAGGCCGATCTTAATCAAATTTGGTGATTACCTTCCTTTTTGTAAGTGGCTCGGATAGGTTTGTTAGCCAGAAAAATCGGCCCAGGTTTTCCCGGAAAATTTTGGGTTTACTTTCTAAAAAAAATTACATCTTCGGAAATAACAAAGTAAGGGCAACGAAATTTGGTGCGCGTGTTTGTATAATAAAGTGTAAACCATGTACCAAAATTTAGGTCTCTAACTTTAAAGGAAAAAAGTTATGGGCAGTAAATTTAGAGTTTTCCTCAAAACGTCAAAGTCGCGATTTGAAACGTCAAAATTGACAATGTTTAGGCAAATAACGTGAAACAAATACGGATTGTGAAAAGAAAATGTTGCAAGCCGAGTGTTCTGTGAACCCTTAAGTTTCAGCTTCAACCGTCATTGCCTTTTATTTTACTGAAATATTTACAGAAAATTCATTTCAAATAGACCCTTTCTCTGATGCTTTGGCTGTCGGTTTAGTGAGGTCGATGCTTTCGCCGTATGTTTAGTTCAGTTTATGGTTTAACGGTTTATAATTTTTAGATAATTTTCGTATAACAAATCGTTAATGCATTTTTGCATTTTTCATCTAAATATGATGTATGTTTGTAAGAAAAAAATCTGGACGCAGTAAGTGCGTTTTGGTATCGAATTTTTATTAAATCCTTCAAATTTCAATAATTCCATTTGCTATTAATGTAAGGTTGGTTGGCTAGGAAACCAACATTTAAATTTATTTTCGGAAAATTTTTGTACATTTTCAAACAATAAATAATCTTGATAAAATATAGTACATTGTTTCTACTACATAGACTATACCGGTAATCAGATTGATGGCTGCTCGCATTTGCTATTAAAAACCTTTTTATGAAAATTCACTTCCATAACGCACTTGCTGCGTCCCGACTTTTATTACTAATCATTTAATTGAATGGAGTAAATTCCACCTATTTTGGTTTAGAAACTCATCATCCTGTATCTTAGACCCTAGAGCTTTCCGAATTTCATGCAGACGGCTCTAAAACTGACCACAACTGATTTTATCTTGTTTTCGATACTGTTTATGATTTATCCGAGGCCTCCCTGAACTGCTACATTTTTGCAGAGTACTTTTTTAATACGCTCTTCTCTTTACCGCAATGGTTTAAAGCTGCAACATTAGGAGTATATTCCTACATAATACATATTACCATTAGTATACACCTGTGTAATCAACTAATACACTGCATCTTAGATGTAAAACTAAATTGCGTATGTTTCTCCTAGTCTTATTTTAATTTATATCAAAGCATGTGTGCATAATGGTACAGGAATTTTGGGAGAAATCCTAAACATTTTATATTACTAATTTATTTTTCAGAATGCGGTACAGGAGCTACTGGACAATACCCTCAAAGATTGTGGACTGGGCGATCTCGTATGGTTAAGACTAAACAATGAGAACTACCCTGATAGAGGTAGGTAGAGAGGATTGAAGACAACCAGGAGGACCCATTAGGGGCAATAGCAAGGAAAAACGAGGAAATATACGAATCAGTTTTTGGGGCCACACAAGGTTAAGAAATAGACCCCTTCAAGAGAAGAGATTCTCTCAGACGCACTTCGCCAAGAGGATCTCTCTCTTGGACAGACGGTGGGGCAAATGAGACTGAGGAGGACTTCAGCAAAGAAAAAGGCAACTTTGTCCTAATCAACGATCAGAGCGGTAGAGATATTAAAAGAGAGAGAGTGGAAACACCAGAAAAGGAAATAAAAGAGCAAAACTCGTTTCTGACGAGGGTAGAGAAACAAAACGATATGCTAAAGAACTAGTGAAAAGAACAACCGAAGAAGTGAAGAAACTGAAGGGATTGATAAAAGAAATTCCGAACACAAAGAAATAAATTAAGACAGCGATTGGTAAACTAGATGAATATACTAAACGATTGCCTTTGGCGACAGAGTCTATAGTGGAGATAACGGAAGAGTTTGTAAAAATAATTGGGTCCCCAAAAGCGGGACAAGAGAATGGGCAGATGACTGATGTGAGCACACAAACAGCGGACAAACGGCGAGAGAAAAAGAAGGAAATGGTGGAAAAGTTAGAAAAGGAACTGGAGACAGAAATCGATGAAGCACGTTTTCTAGAACTTATAAATACTGATTGGCCGAAGGAAGTCTACAAAAGATATCAGATATACAGGGATCCAGGGAAACCAAGAGGATATGACCAAATAATTATTCTTAGTAAAGGAGAAGAACAAGACGACGATAGTGTGAAGAAGATTGTGGAACGTAATCCACAGGTGGAAAATGCTATAAGTGAGTGTAAACTGGAAGCAGGGAAAATGATATGTTGTGTAGAAACAAAACGAGTCTTTCTTGAAGATGAGCGCTGTGGCCCTGTCGATGATGACAGAAACAGTTCTGAAAGACACACATATACAATTATGACACTAGATGGAGGAGAAACCCCGGAAGATAAAATTAAGCTGAGAGGTAGTCTGCAGAAGACACTGAGAAAGGTAAAGGAGAATAAGAGGGGGAAAATAATGTGCACTACTGCAAATGGCGTACCAGACCTGAATGAAATTATCAGATAAGGTAACCAGAAGTGGTTATAAACACGCGTTTGCTACCTTGCAAAATGATGCAGCCCTCAGTTGCTAGAGAGTAAAAAAGTGGGAGAAGGATGGCATAGATGGCGTGTAAGGGAAATTAATATAGTTCCTAAGTGCCATAGATGCTATAGAATAGGACATATTGCAAAGGAATGCACAACAAAAGACACAGAAGAATTATGCCACAAATGTGGTGGGTAAGGCCATAAAAGAAGGAAATGCGAAAATGCGCACCGATGCTATTTATGCGATGCTGAGGGACATATAGCAGAGTCTATGAACTGTATTAAGTACAGAGAACATGTACGGGCGCTACAGAAGGAGAAGACGGAAAGATTAATAAAACTATAATGAAGGTGCTCCAAGTAAATGTGGATAGGAGCAAAAGGGCGATGGATTTATTAATAAACAAATGTAATAGGGAAGACATAACGTTAGCAATAACAACTTAACCCAACAAACACATGGCGGGGGCAAACGCCAAATGGGTAACAGACGAAAATGTAGATGCAGCAATATATGTTACAAATAGCAAAACACAAGTATACCGAATGCGAAGGGGTAAAGGCCATGTATGGATTGAAATAATTGACATAGTCATGTACTCCTGCTATGTATCACCTGCAATTGGAGAAGAACACTTCCAGAAATTTCTAACCTTCTCAAACAGAGACATTAGGCGAGAAAAAAAAAGATATTAATTGGAGGGGACTTTAATTCGAAAGCCTATAGTTGGGGCTCGGCAAGAGAAGACAAAAAGGGAGAAGCGTTGACAGAATGGATGTGCCAAGCGGACTATATTATATTGAATGATGGTAGACTTCCAACATTCGAAAGGAATGGAGAATCGTCATATATCGACGTAACCATGTGTTCATCAAGTCTGCAGAGATACGAGAGAGGCTGGAATGTGGAGAACGAGGAGAACCTGAGCTACCACAAATATATCATTTTGAGATATCAGAGCCGATAAGGATGTGCCAAGCGGACTATATTATATTGAATGATGGTAGACTTCCAACATTCAAAAGGAATGTAGAATCGTCATATATCGACGTAATCATGTGTTCATCAAGTCTGCAGAGATACCAGAGAGGCTGGAATGTGAAGAACGAGGAGAACCTGAGCTACCACAAAAATATCATTTTGAGATATCAGAGCCGATAAGTAGGGTCCAGCAAACCGAAACAATCAAAGGGTGGACGTATAAGGCTGAATATAAAGGGAAACTACTAGAAGAAATAGAGAGACTAACAAAGCAGAGAGGCTATGAAGGCAGTGTCAAAGACCTGAATAGAGCACTAGAAAGAGCGTGTGAGGTGTGCTTGAAAAGGAAACATCAATACGGCAGACGAAAAGGTGCATATTGGTGGAATGAAGAGATCGCAAAAATCAGAATCGAATCTACAAAGGCGAGAAGGAAGGTAATTAGAATTAATAGGAAAAAACATCACAAGTAGTGATAGAAAGAAAGCACAGAATCGATACAGGGAAAGAAGGAAGAAATTAAAGACAGCAATAACAATGCAAAGAAACAGGCATGGGACTGTCTTTTTAACGAAATAGATGATGATATTTGAGGACTAGGGTACAAGATTATCACAGGTAAAATTGGTACAAAAACACCAATGACAATAAGGGATGACGAACAAAATAAGATAGCGCAGGAATTGTTTCCTAAACACGAAGTCAAAGAATGGCCGAGAGTGAAGGTGAAGTTGGAGGATATTCCACCTTGTACAGATGAAGAAATAAGGGAAGCAGGCCCAAGGATGAAATCTGGTAAAGCTGCAGGCCCGGGTGGTATACCGATCGAGGTAGTTAAAGCAGTAGCAGAACAGAAACCGGAGATATTACAAGTTACGATAAATAAACTAATCAGTGATGGAAGTTTTCCATCAGAATGGAAGACTGCTCGATTGGTGTTATTAGAGAAGCCACAGAAAACGGAAGGGAGGAAGTCCTATGGAACTATATGCCTGGAAGATGGAATAGCAAAATTATATGAACATGTAATAAACAACAGACTAAAAAAAGAACCGAGAGAAGAGGAGGGTTAGCAGATAATCAATTTGGCTTCCGCAAGGGGCGCTCGACAATGGATGCTGTAAAGAAGGTACAGGACGTGGCAAGGAAAGAAGGCAATAGAAACAGATTTGTGGTCATGGTAACATTGGACGTAAAAACGCGTTCAATACAGCACCGTGGAGAGGCATATACGAAGTGTTAAGAAAGAGTAAGGTTGAACCATATATGCTGAAAATAGTATGTAGTTACCTGAAAAACAGACAGCTACTGATTGGACAGAAATATCGGATGCAGGTTACATGTGGCGCGCCTCAGGGGTCGGTCCTGAGACCAACACTGTGGAACCTGTATTACGATAAGGTATTTAGTCTGGAGTCCGTAAACAACACGGCTATTATAGGGTATGCAGATGATTTGGAGCTGGTTGCAAGCGGAGGAAATAAGGCTGACATAGAAGACACTATCAACTGGTCAGTGGAAAGGGTGGAAAACTGGATGGCAAAAAGTGGTCTACAACTCGCGCCCCACAAAACTGAAAGTATAGAGCTAGTGGGTCGAAGAACACTGAGAACAGCAAAAAAAAACTGATAGAGCTATCGGCGTTTCGTTCCGTCGCTAAAGCCAAATTACGGAAAGTGTATATTGCATCTTAGATTGCATCTTATCTTACGGTGGTAATTATTTCCATATTTAGACTTTTTTAATTATCTTGAATAACACAATATAGTTGTGTACTATAAAACAATACGCAATGTTGTTTACGTTGAAGGTATTTTTTAAAGCATGTTTACATTTGTTGTCAGAAAAGGGTAATCATAATGGCATTTTGAGCTTGACAGCAACTTTCTTAGCAGACTATTTCTGTAATTACTACAAACATACATTATCTCACCTTAACAGTCAAGGAAATTGTCCATACTTATATCGCTCTTGTCGTTCTCCGTGTGCGTTAAAATAGTGCTGCAAATTGAATCCTAACCTCCACATAGCTGTGTTAATTTATTCTCTTCAGAAAAACATACTCATGGATGGAATCTAGGGCCCATGACTTGACCACAAAAAATATATTTTTATTCCTGTACCCATAAACTTTCGAAACGTTACTCGAGTTTTGAAAAATGACAATTTTCATCAAATCACCCTATTGCGCCTATTAACAGACAGACGTACGTGCCGTCATTCCGACATACCGACAGACAAAACAAATTTCGTTTCATGTTCAAGTTTTCCATACGTTTTGATAATTTTTTTGACACATTCAACCCCTAATTTAATTTCGGCACAGAATGCCAGATGCTTGATGAAATTAAAAGTTTTATAATAAATAAACCTTAAAACCTTATATTACTCGAGTTTTAACGAAAAAATGACAATTTTGACCAAATCACATTCATACCCTACCCGCTAAAGCTAGTTTACGCAAAAACAATTCGAACCGTTCGTTTTAATTGTATACCAAATTTGAAGACGATATCTAAATTTGTTCTAAAGTTATCCTGGCTTCCGGCAGGCACATTACAGGCCGACAGACCTAAAAACCGACAGACCAAATCATGTTTTTTATGTTTTGATACTTTTTACGACGTTTAAACGAAAAAAAAAATTGAAATTTTTGTCGCCGATGCGATATTTCCACACATTGTGACGATGTGGAAGTAAAATAATAATGTTAGTTGCATGCAACATAAGCGATCTTTTGGTGTTGAGTGCAAAGTCAAAGGCATAAGTTTAAACTAAAAAAAAAAAACAATCGCGCAATTTTTATACTTTTATTATTATACCAAAATTTTACATTTTATAAAAATAAGATGTTTTCCTGATTCGTATGGCACAATTGCTTATCGGTTTTGGTTATAAATCATAAGTATAATTATTTATTCGTTCTCAACCTTTTTATGTTCACTTTAGATCAGCGTATTGGGTAGTGGTAATACTACTACTAGTAGTAGTAGTAGTAATAGGAATTATTTTGAATTTTCACATTTTAATTCTGTGTATTAGGTAATAGTAGCGATGTAAAATTCGTTACTTGTTATTGTATTAAACTGTGAATATTGTTTATATAATATTGTTTATACGTGATGTACTGTATTAAAGAAGACTCTATACTGTGGTATCAGCATCACAGAATGCTGTATCGATTTCGGGTCATAAAGCTCTAAGGAAACTTCATTTTCAGTGTTGTTGCTAAATATTTCAACAGCATGTTGTGCAAGACCTCTAGGCACCCACCAAGTATGGGAGTTTTTCCAGTGAAACAATTTGTACTGGCCATAAAATGATCAGTAGCTGCTTCTTTTTTATATAGTGTACAATAGTTCAAGTGCAAATATATTCTTTATAAATTCATAATATAAAGGTACCAAAAGTCAGCCATTGTGCTCTCTTAATTACTATTTGTTCTTGTTTTATCTGAGAAAGGTTTCTTTCCGTGGTTATGTACAATTACCATACCTCGGGAAGCAATTTAACTTTCTAAAAATTTCTCAAGTGACGCGGCATACAAGATATAAAAGATTTAAATTGACAACCGCTGTGAATTTTAATGTATTTTCATGCGTCCATATATAATTCCTAAAAACTATGGACGAAAAGCTTATCGGTTTAGAAGCATTTTAGTTTGTTTTTCATTTGCCCTAAGACCAACAGTTTTTAAAGAAGTAATCACTAACAAAAAAATTAACCGCTAAATTGTTGTGGTATTATTACAGTTTATAAGATTTCACCCTGTATGTCTAATATAAAATTTGATTTAAAACCTGCAAGAGCAATCATTTTTGAATTAATTATGTATTCTTGTTTAATTACGGTATTTTAACCCGTTTTCGAGGAAAATCGAACTAATGAACTTTAGGTTTTGATCATAAAAGCGAAACAAACCAAATATATATTAACTACTTTATAGTATTAGCAAAACCTAGTGATCTTTAAATCTATTTTTCTCTAAAACGGAAAGAAATAACGAAACGAAACGAAACCAGAATACATAATTAATGAAAAAATTATTGCTCTTTGAGGTTTTGAATCAAATTCCGTATTGGATATACAGAGTGAAAAGTTATTAACGGTAAATATCGGTGAAATTGGTCGTAAGAGGCGCCCTCTATGAGCAATACGACATTTGCAACACGTATCCCATTCGTCACCCAAAAAATATATATGAATTCAGCACACAAATTTTTTTTTGGAAGTTTTATCAACTCGTTTAAAAATTATTCACAGTTGGAGTTGCAAGAACGTATTTCATACATTGTGATAAGAAATGCACTAATTAGTCAATTTTTCGATAAAAAAAACTAAAAAACAAAACCAAACGTTCAAAAATGTTTATTCAGATAAGTAAGTGTTCAAATTGTTGACCACCAGCTTCCATACAAAAGTACAAATTTTGTTCAAAACGAGCTCTGACATTCTGGAGCATTTGTGGAGTTATTAGACGGCATTATTCAACAATGCGTCGTCATAATTCTTCCAGAGACTCCAGTTCTGCTGCGAAAATTCTACTTTTTAAATGGCCCTATAGAAAGGAGTCTAAAGGAGTTAAATTCGGTGATCTAGGAGGCCACTCAATTGCACTTCTACGCCCAATCCATTGCTCTGAAAACTCTCTGTTCAAAAGCTCCCTAACACGTTGTGAAAAATGCAGAGGAGCTCCATCTTGTTGAAACACTAATTGATTTTCTTGATAGCGATCATCATTTTCAACAATGTCAATTAGTAGAGGGTAAACGATATCTTCTAGTAACTCCAAATACGTTTCGCCACTCAAATTGCCATCAAGAAAAATTGGTCCGATTAAACCGTCTCCAAAAATGCCAGTCCAGACATTCCATTTCTGTGGAGTTTGAGTGTGGACTTCGTGAAAATTTCTTGGATTATTATCTGCCCAATAGCGACAATTATGACGATTGACTGTAGAGTTTAATAAAAACGTACACTCGTCTGAAAAACAGAAAGTTCCCATTATCAGATATTCGTGCAGTCATAACTTCACAAAACTCCAGCGGCCGATCAAAATCATCTTCATTCAGTTGTTGTACAAGATGAATTTTATAAGGGGAAAATTTATGATGGTTCAATAATCGCTGAATAGTTCTTCTTTTGATGTTTGAAACAGTGGCCAATTTTCTCGTGTTGAAAGTTGGGTCTGCAGCAATTTATCCTAAAACTTCAATCTCAGTAGTTTCATTTCTAACCGGAAATTGACGTTCAGGATCCCGTTTTTTTGTTGGCTACTGAACCGCTTTGTCGAAACTTTGCAACTTACTCCAAAATGTATTTTCTGTTAACATGTCTGTTCGGATGTCGTTGATTAAACAAATTTGCGGTACGGTTGGCACAGTCATCGTTTTTGAAAAAAAAAGAGTAATTATTTCAACTCTTTCTTCTACAGAATACACCATTGTGAATTTAATTTTCGGTAGTACTATAATATAAACTGAAATAATAAACCGCATTTCTCTCTTTCCGATAAGAAATGTTCTGATAGTCAATTTTTTGTTTACAAACCAACAAAACATTGACTATCAACACATTTCTTATCGGAATGAGTGAAATGCATTTTTGCATCTTCAACTGTGAATAATTTTCAAATGAGTTGATAAAACTTCCAAAAAGATTAGTGTGCTGAATTCATAAAAGAAAGGGCTTTCAAATGATGTAACACTCGACCCATGTTCCCTATTTAAAATATAAGGGTTGTTATCACCACCCTTAACAGGTTGATGTAACAAAGTTGAGTTTTATGTCAAAACATGTCCCCACCCAATATTAAAATTGACGGGTTTCAGCGTTTCTTAAAAAAATATTTCTCTGAACGCACATCGGTCTGTTTCATTTTCAATGTATATATATATATATATATATATATATATATATATATATATATATATATATATATATATATATATATATATATATATATATATATATATATATATAGGGTGAGTCCGTGTATAGTAATCAAACTGAAACATCGTATTCTATGCATCAAAATAATGTTAGTTTGCTAGATGAACCATTATCGATAATAGCTTTGTTTGGAATATCCGAGGGTCAAAGTTTTATAAAAAAAAGTTAAAATATATTATATTTCCAAGACGGCTAAAACTATTTTGATGAAAGTTGTCACAGTGTCACAACTATACACAGCACATTTTTTCATGGAAAATAAAAAAATATTTCATCCAGTGCCGGAGTTACAGGGGCGATCATGACTTATGAATTGAAAAATAATACGCCACTGTT
>OZ023267.1:97261751-97294251 GCA_964006375.1 Tillus elongatus
GTCGAAAGGTTGAGATATCGTGCACGCGGCTCAAGCAACCACGATTCTGTCGCAGCAACTCTTGCCATTTCATTGTAGCTTCCGCAATTCCCTTGATTTGTTGGTTCACCCAGTATGTGTCCTTCAAATAAAGCTATTATGTTTTAGAATATGTTCAATAAATTTTGCCTTCTTCTCTCAACTTCTTTCAAACTCCAGCCAATTTCTTCCCTTACCTGTTCATGCACACTTATGTTCGTCTTCCTGTCCATACTTTTCCGTAAACCTTTTATTCTTTTCATATCCTGCGCAGTCAAGATCAATATTTTCGTCTCATAACACAAAACTCCATATGTCTGACTTAATGAACCTCTTCCTCAGGTTCTCGTAAAGCATTTATTAGTGAGAACGTACTTTGTCTTTAAATGTTTGCTTTGTCATTGCGATCCCCAATTTCAATTCTTTGCTGGACTCACAGTCATCCATAATAACACCCAAAAGATAAGTGAACATTCTCACTTGTTCAAGTTGTTGGTGGTTTAGCCCCATATACATATGCACTATCCTACCTTTGTTTCCCTTTATTATTATTTGTGTATATACACAGTGTGTCCCAAACTGGATGGGAATATATTGCTATCTCCGTTATTATTAGAGATAAGGAGACGGTTAAATTTGTAATGTTTTGTAGAATTTCATGCTCGTTCCAATTATAGCTTGTATTTTGTCCTGCCTCTTTTCGTTTTCGAGTTATTTTGAAAAAAAAATAAAAATTTGTTGATTTATTTTTTCTTTAATATCTAAGTAGGCGTTGATCTGACATGTCTAAGACTTGCACATTACCAGGGCACTTTTTACAAAGTAATCCTTTTTGTGCTATTCTCAACTTTGGATTGTCATTTGTTTTTGAGCTACAGGTATCAACGTTTGTTTTAAATCTGGCGGCCATATTGGATTTTTTTCTCATTTGATAGCCTCTGAAAAGAGCTTTCCAACGATGTACAACATGTTTGAGAAATCTTGTAATTGCACTAACAATTTTGAGAAAAACCGTTTTGAGGATAGTAGGCCATGAAATCCAATACCAGAAAATAAATGACAAAAAAAGTGTTCAAAAAGCAGTAGGCCATGGAGTATAACAATTGACTTCTACTTTTAACATAATTTTCCGAAATGATTCACGATAAAAAAATAGGAACTTTGAGCACACCAATGAATCGTCCCAAAATTACAAATGATATTTTACTATACACCATTATCCTTAAAAATTGTTATAATTTAATTAAATAGGTAAAGCTAGTAAATAGCTAAATTTACTAACAGAACTCAATAAAAAGCCGATTAATGACTTACGACGACGCCTTTGAAAATTGTTTGATTTTTAAACGTAAGTCAACTGAAAAACAACAGAAGAAAGGTTGCTATGGATATAACACTATTGCAACAATTAAGAATACTGTCATTTTTAATTATCTAAACAATTTGAGGTGTATTTAACACGTTGCTTAATATGTTGTACTAAATAGTGTATTTCCTTATTATTTTAAATATTATTCAACAATATGTTCAGTAATGAAGAATATTTTAACATGTTGGAATGTTATATTCGTTCTAACCAAAATACTAAGCCAGCTGCAAATTCATATCAAAACAACTACCCAGAAAGACGACAACAAAACATCAAAATATTTCGCAGGATAGCGACCAATCCATTTGAACGACGGTAGCTTCCACGCAAAGAAACTACCAATGCCTAGAAATGAAGAAATAAATAATGCCGTCTTACAGGTTTCAAACCAAAACCCTCTGCAATCTGTTTTGTTTTATGGTGAACAAATTGACGTTCCAAAAAGTACGGTACTCCTGACTATCCATACAAACCAACAATCTACAAGGTTTAAATGTTAACGATTACCCTAAGCGACTTCAATTCTGCAGATGGTATCAATGACAATGTCGGCAAGATGAAATGTTTCATTTGAAAATGATATGGACTGATGAATCAAGATTTACAAATTGTGGTGTGTATAATCACCATGATAGGCATTATTGGGCAGAAAAACGATTGCAAGACAGATTTGGTATTAATGTTTGGTACGGCTTATTAGGTAAAAAACTGTTATTTTTATTTGTAGATTAGACAGTTAATTTTTTAAAAATTCAGTCACTTAACTGTTGCTGGGGTAAGGTATCTTAATCTATTGAGAAATGCTATCTTACCAACAATTTGAAGGGTTCATGATAATTTAGCCGATATTTGGTACCAACAAGACGGTTGTCTAGCTCACAATGCGTCAAAAAAATTTTGTACCAAAATTTTAATAATCGAAGTCCTGATATAACACCGATGGATTTTTATTTTTGAGGTACTCTGAAGAATGATGTGTATAAATTCGATCCACCACAAAATATCAATGAATTACGAAACTGAATCACGGAAGCTATAAATCATGTTAACCAAAACACCCTCACCACAGTTTGCAGGCATGTTTCAACACACAAGGTACCAGACTGTGAAAAGATTAATATGGATATAATCTATTTCTGAGCTAAAAATGTGTATGGGCAAATTATCAATAAGATTTTTAAAAAGTATACTGACAATTTAGTAATGCCACCTTCCTTTCATTCCTTTGTTCCTTTAGTTATGTCACAGGAAGAAAATAGTAGGTATTTCAGCATCTGATGACTTGCAGAATATGGTTTTCTGTTTATTTGGTGCTATAAAATTGTCAAATATGTCAGTTTTGGATTATTTGACTCTAGTACAGTTAAGATCTTTCGATCTCTGTCTATCTGAAAACTAAAAAATTGCGCATACGTTATTAACATTTTATTATGTCGCCTAAGAGTTGGCAGACTAGAATTGGCACTAAAAATGACAAAAAGAAAATAGCAGAAACTGAAAATGGTGAATTTGTTTCTAAAAAAATCTTTCTAAAAAGCCTCGTAACTTGCTTGTGGGGTGTTAACAAGATATTTTTTCGTCCTTAGAGCCTCGGTGGTTCAGGACCAAGACCGCGTGCCTCTGAACCGAAGGGTACTGGTTTCGATCCCAGGGTTCTCGTTTCACTTTTTCAGTACAAACTGTAATATTAACATCAACCGAGGTTCTGGCATTGCATTTGAACCAGTTGAATGTCTGCACGTTCTGCCCTTCGGAGTGGGGCGTAAAGCCATCGGTCCCGTGCCCATGTGATGTTAGGCACGTTAAAGATCCCTACCTCCCTACAGAAAGGCGGGGGTTCGGCAAAATTTCCAGGACAGTGTGGTAAAATTGCTCCCTGGCGTCGGTGATTGGCCATAGTCGCGGAAATAGACCGACGTTAAAAACAAAACACACACACACACAGTTTCGTCCAGTGAGGATTTTTAGAAACATTTTTTTCAGAAACATGCCTTAAACCCCAACAAGACGCAAAAACAGCAACACAATTTCATGCTAACACCTCCCAAAGACGTTACAGGACTAGGAGTAAATGGGGGTGCTGGGCGGGTACAAAATGAAAAGGATATATGAGCAAAACATGCGAAGAAAACAGCTTAATAGGACCTCTAAAAGTCGCCTTTTTCACTTCTTAAAGCCATACCTTCCTTAAACCCTGCCTACCATGCACAGCTCCCCTATTCACCCGTCACTTTTTGTGGGAATTTCACAGCAAATTTGTCTTGTGGTTTATGCAACCAGGGTGGTTGTTGAAATACCAGAGGGCGAGGAAAACCCACACTACGGGTATTTAGTGAGTGAAGACAATTCAGATTTTAAGAGATCTAAAACCCGATCTAGCAACATTTTTTACAGTCCACTTGTGTGTGTTTTTGTTTCTTTAACGTCGGTCTATTTCCGTGACTATGGGCAATAACCGACGACAGGGGTAGTTTCACCTCACTATCCTCGAAATTTTGCCGAACCTCTACCTTTCTGTAAGGAGGGTGGGGGGTATTTAACGTGCTCAACATCGCATGGAGGCGGGGCCGACGGCTTTACGCCCCCTCTGGAGGGCGCAACGTGCAGACAGCCAATTTTCTCGAATACAATGTCGCCGTTTGCTTGTGGCTGTGATACGGTGTATATATCGGGGAAGTGAGCGATAAAAATCGTTGAATTTTTGGTTAACATAAAGACAAATTATTTCAATTGGTTTAAATTAATAAAATATAAATAATTTATAGGCAGTGCGATAGTTGTATCTAATATTAAAAATAAACAGAATTAAGGTAAACTAGTAAGGTAGCTAATGAGTGAACATTCAGGTGGCTCAGAGTTCTCAATGAAATGGAGTGTCAGGTGAGCGATATCAATAGTTTACCAGATAAATAAATAAATATAAACATCAACAAGGCGATAGACTTTAATAATAAATATAAATTGCCTGGCAAGGGACCATATTTTGTACACGAAGAGCACAAGGAAAAAAGTTTAGGACGATTATGTCCGGTACGTGTGGGGTATTATTTATTTAAGGGCAGTAGTTTGAAAAAGGCAATAGTAGACATTAATATTTTAGGGTATAACGGAGTAAAGGTTATTTTAAATAACACTCAAGCAGCGAATAGTTTGGTGAATCACAATGCTTTACTAGAAGATAATTTCGTGGCATATATACCTAGCTTTTGTACACACAAAAAAAGGAATAGTCATGCTGGTGGACACATATTTTGAGAGTGATTTTTTAAAAGAAATTATCGAGCCAAAAAGAGAACTTACAAAAGTAACGCGAATGATGAAAATGGTGAAAGATCATAATACCGGGGAACTTAAGTTAGCACCAAGGCAGATAATAATAGTATCATTTTTAGAAGACCTTACCGACTGAAATTATAATAAACGGAGTTAATTTTATAGTGGATTCCTATAATTATCCGGTCGCTCAGTGTATGAAATGTATAAGGTACGAAGATGTCTCTAGAATTTGTAAGAAACAAGATATTCGTTGTCGAACATGCGGTGAAAATCATAATTCTGAAGAATGCAATAGAGAACAGTTTTGCATATACTGTAAGAATAACGAACATTCAACAACCTCAAAGAAATGCTCAGTTTATCTTAGGCAAAAAATATAAAACAAATAATGGCAAGTCAAAATTTATCTTATAAGAGGCGAAGATTCTTGAAAAAAACCTACGTATGCAAAGGTTGCACTCTCTAACAGGTTTAAGGTTCTAACAGAATACCCTCCACTTGCACCCTAATCTTAACGCCCACAATTTAAAACATTTAATACTAGACATACATACCGCGTAAATACACAACCATGACATAGCACAAAACACACATCACTTGCTTTGTTGACAACTCACAGACAGAAAAAACGTAAAGTATCGGACTCATCACCAGACAGAGAAACACATTCAATTTTACCTAATCCGTATAGGGATGAATGTATGGGTTATAAAGGGGAAATAACAGAAGGTCTAACAAACCTTATTTCAGAATTGGTAAGAAAAATAAACCCAGCAATAACAGATATAAATATAAATAAAGTCAATGTTAGGGATTCAGTTGGTAAATAGTGTTATAATCGAAGTCAACGACCATGACTCAGGTCAATAACAGCATTAAAATAATTCAGTAAAATGCATATTTTGTAAAAAAAAATAAAGATGGTTTAATACAATTTTTAGCAGATAACAATATTGATGTTGTACTTGTTAGCGAAAGAAAAACCAAACGAAAACACTTTTGCAGTCGAAAATTATAATTTAGTTAGGAAAGATAGGATGCACCGCAGAACAGGGAAAGTGGGAATATTTATAGCCAAATACGTTAATTATAAAAAAAATCGAAATTTATCATGTACTACATAGTGATGTAGATGTGTGTGGTGTTTGTTTGCCACAGTTACATATTAATATTGTTATCAGCTATAAACCTCATAATCTTAGAGTAGATACAGTAGCATGGACCATTTTTAAATGAACTTTGCTAACAAGGATACTATCATCGGTGGCGACCTTAGTTGTCATATAAGCCTGTGGGGATCAGCAAAGGATGATAATAATGGGATAAATTTGGCCGAAGCACTAGATAATTGTAATTTTGTTGGCGTTAATGAGGGAGCGCCCACAAGAGTGACAACACCCTTTGACGCGCCATCGATGATAGATATCACTTTAGTCTCAGCTAGTTTAGTTCAAAAAATTAACTGGAAAGTGGTGGATGATAGTCTTGGTTCAGACCATTTTCCTATTTTGATCACTTTAAATCAAATATTCATAGGTACGCAATATACCCCATACACTAAATGGAGAGAAAACACAGCCGACTGGAAAGCATTCAGTATTGAATTGAACAGACAACTGTCTGATACATCAACTACACCTCAAGACAATTTAACCAATTTAGTAAATGCAATTACAGAAGCCGCCAATCATGCCAAACAGGAAACACAAATCAATAAAAACAGCGTTAAACAACCAGTTTGGAGGATCAATGCTGCAGCGATCTGAGAGAACAGCGAAAGGAAGTTCTACACAAATACCATCTTGTCTCAAACTGGGAACTTAAATTATATGCAAATCGAAGCACATGTAAAGGAAAAGTTAAAAGAAAAGGGCAGTAAGTCCTGGCAAACATTCGCCAGCAGTTTAAGCAGAAACACACCAGCAACACACATGTGTAAATTTATTTTTTAAAACATTAACAGCAGAAGCAGCAATAATGCGCAAACCTATTCTGAACGAGAAGCAGCTATAAAAATATTACATGAGCTTACAACAATTGGTGCGTCAGACGATATTGGTTATTTCATACGACGCTAGTAACGAATGGTTCAGTAAACCGTTTACAATATATGACTTAGAAACTCTCGAAACTACCCAGAATATAAGGCCCCTGGAAAAGACAGGATTACATATAATATCCTATCAAATATAAGTGAGAAAGCCAAAGACATCATTCTATTGATATTTAATGATTGGTGGTGTAGAGAGTAGTATTCAGAAAAAGAGATTGTCCTCTGTTTAGTACTGAAAAAAGATAAAGACCCTCAAGAAACTAAGTCTTATCGGCCCATTTCATTGGTGAGCTGTATCACCAAGACTTTAGAAAGGATGCTAAAGGCAAGACTGAAGTGGTTTATTGAACTTCACAAATTTTCTCTAATTGTCAATATAGCTTTGGAGTAGGGACGATGGAAGAAATATGTCGTCTAACAAAAGATATTCAAAACGCCTTTTCAGAAAATAAATATGTCATTTGCCTGTTTTCAGATGTCAGAGGTGCATACGACTGTGTTAATTTAAAATCAATGAAGAATGACTTGAAAAGTTGATGAATTACATATAATGCTGCTCCAAACATAATAAAGCTGTTATATGATAAAAAAAGTTTACGTGAGGAATGAACATAACCAGATTGTTAGGTGGTGGTGGACTTTTCGTTTACGTGATAGTAAACGATTTTTTCAAATCCGAGGAGGTACCACCCCTTATACCAACGGACGTTTCCGGTTCTGGTGTATAAGTCGGTTTTCCTTATAAACAAAAATGATGATGGCTCCGCCTTGTACAAAAGATTCCCGAGATAAAATACCCCTCCATTCGGATCTCCGGCAGAGTGATGTGCAGGGGGCGCCGGCATCAAGATTTAACATATCCTTCTCCAATATATGTGGCCTAATACCTAACCTAAACTCCGTCCACCAGTTCCTCCAGGCTAATACGCCCCAACTCTTCTTCCTCACCAAAATTCAAATCAGTGCCAAAACAGCCAATGATAACCTTAATTTCCCGGGGTATGAGCTCCTTGCTTCCTTTAGATTGCATGGAGGTGTGTGCGCATACGTCCGTAGCAATCTACCCTGCACCAGACTCCCCAAATTAGAAGCTGGAAGAAAATGCATACTTTGAATGAAACTCTCTCTCAGGGCTGCAACCAAATTCATCTGTTGCATTTACCGGTCACCTTCTGACAACAACTTTGTCCAGCTCTTCGACTACCTTTCTGAAAAACCGACCACCTGATTTCTGAATATCCTACCTCCAAGGTCACTATTCTTGGTGACTTCAATGTCCATAATAAGGAATGGCTAGGATCTGCAAAAACCGATCCACAAAGGAGAACAGCGGAGGCCTTCGCAGTCAGCAATTCTTCAGCCAATATGGTTCAGCCACTTACTTACTTTCCTCGCATCCCAACACACAGCTCAAATTCCTTAGATCTCCTTCTTACTACAAAACTTGAATGCTATAAGACATCAGTCACCGCCCCCTTTGGTCGCACAGACCACGGTATAGTCACTGCTTCCTGCGCAATGCAACTCGAGGTCACACAGTCATCACACCCACGTATCGTTTGACACTACAACTTCGCGAATTGAGACGAAATGCAGGATTACTTTTTCTCATTTACATGGGCGTCTGACTGCTTCTCTCATCTTGACCCCCTCTGATATCTCACAGAAGTCACCGAAATCAACCAAACTGGTCAGGAATTATTTATTCCACGTACACAGAAAACCTCTTCAGCCACTCAAAAGCCCTGTTTCTCTAAATCCTGTGACAAGGCCAGACTTGAAAAGGTGAAAGCTCACAAAACACTTCTACACAATCACTGTCAAGAAAACCGTCAAGCATTTAACGACGTAATGTTCTAAAGAAAGAAACACATTTAATAACCACATCAAAAACAAAGTCCACTCAAGCTCCAATCGCAGCAAACCCTTCTGGACTCTTGCTAAATCTATTGGGAATAATTTCTGAAAAAGCACGTTCCTACCTCTTGTTACAGGGGATGAAATTGTTTATACCGCCGTGGGCTCAAGGCTGAACTTGTTGCCTCCTTGTTCGCCGGCAATTCTACTATCAACCTACCTCCAAATGTTCAACCACCAACAGTCATCAATAAAATGACGGATATGATTTTCAAAACTAAAAAAGTACGAAAGATGCTCTCTTCTCTTAATACCAGGAAAGCCTCTGCCCTTGATGAGATCCCAGCAATTGTTCTCAAAAAACTGCGCACCCGAATTTGCTCCTTTCCTGACTGGCCTGTTTCAGACATCTTACAATAGAGGCATAGTCCCTAGTAACTGGAAAACTGCTCTCACCCGTCCCTAAGAAAGGATACAAAGCGCTTTCTAGCAACTACAGGCCTATTTCTCTCCTTTCAGTCGTCTCTAAAGTGGTGGAAAAGTATATAAACACCGAATTACTAAAATTTCTTGAAAAACACAGTCTAATCCACGACAGGCAGTATGGATTCCGTCAGCGCAGATCAACTGCCGACCTCCTTTCCTTTGCCACCCATTCTTGGAGCAAGTCTATGAAACTACACGGTGAATCCCAGATTGTCGCTCTAGACATATCCAAAGCATTCGACAGGTCTGGCACGCAGTGCTGCGTAATACTTCCGGCCTATGGCCTACCACCAAAACTCTGTACCTGGAGAGCAAATTTCCTCTCCAACCGGAACATTTCTGTTGTCGTGGATGGCCATTCCTCTAAACTGTATCCAATTAAGGCAGGTTCAGCTTTAGCCCCTACTTTATTTCTTTTCCACATCAATAAGCTACTCTCTAGAACATCCAACTCAGTTCATAGTTACGCGGATGACAGCACCCTCCACTCAAATAGACAATATTCTAAGCCTGTCTCTTTAGCCCAATTAGATGCGGATCGCAGACTCATAAAGGGTTCTGTGTCTGTGAACCTCCAAAAAATATTAGACTGGGGAAGTGGAAATCTTGTACAATTCAACTCCACCAAATCTCAGTCTTGCTTTCAATCTCATAACAGATTCACCAGCCCTAGACCCATCACAATGAACAACCAAGTTATTCAAAGTAATGAGTCCTTTTCACTTGTTGGCATTTCTGTGGATCGAAATCTCAATTGGCACTAATATGTCACATCAGTTGCAGAAGCGACTGCGAAGAAATTAGGTTTTCTCTTCCGGGCTCACAAATACTTTCACCAGCTAATCTCTATATCTTATATACTTCACAAATAAGACCAAACCTCGAATACTGCTCCGACATCTGAGGTGCCGCTGCCGCTTCTACACTCGCTATCCTGGACTCCATTCAGAAGAGAGCTATACGTCTCATCGGTGACCCTACCCTCACCCGAAGGCTGCCATTCCTTGTCCACTGACGTACCGTTGGTGACCTCTCGCTCTCTTTTATAGATATCTGCACGAGCACTGCTCATAGGAGCTTTCTTCCATAGTTCCTCCACCTGCTGCCCCCAACAGATCTACTAGGGGAACAGAACAAATGTACCCTTTTACTGTCCAGGTCACCAGGCATAGAACATCTTTTTACGTCCGCTCTTTTGTCCCGGGGACTGCCAAGTTGTGAAATTCCTTGCCGGCACATGTTTTTCCTTCTCGTCCGAACCTCCAAACCTTCAAGTTCAGAATTAACAAGTTGCCTCTTTCCTCCTTGTCGATACCAACGGTAAGATAGTATTTAGGCTGTGAGCCCTCGTGGTGTGTTGTTGAAATAAAATAATAAAAAAAAAGATTCATGGAACCAGGATTATGAGAAAAGGTCTACCACAAGGATAACTTTTGAGCTCGATATTATTTAACAATTACACCAAGAATTTGCATCAAATACTGGATAACTATACCCAATGTATTCAGTATGCGGACGACATATGTGTTTACTCAATTGCACCACCTTACGATGAATGTTTTATACTTTAGAAGGCCAATTAACGTTATTGCCGAGTGGATTAGTGAACGACAATTTCATCTTAATGTAGACAAAACATCAATTATGTGTCTTACAAGACATCGCCTTCAAATGCAACAAGAGATCCAGACACATTCTTATAGTATAAACACAGTTAATGTATATAAATACCTTGAGATACACATTGACAACAAACTGCTCTGGACAGAACACATAAAGGACACCATAGCAAAATATGAGTTAGGGAAAAACATTTTAAAAGCAACAGTTCATTACCAGTGGGGTGCAGATTTTAATGTGGCTATGGCGTTTTATAGGGCGTACATACGATCCATATTGGACTACAGTTGTGTGGTTTATGGGTAGCTGTTCCAAGACAAATATGAAAAAATACAACGAGTGCAGCTTAAAGCTCTCACGATATATATTGAACTCATGAAATCAACACCAACAGAAATAGTCTTTGCAGAAACACAGGAACCTCCATTTCATCTAAGAGTTAAGCTCCTGGCAAATAGACATACTCTTAAACTGTTCCAATTTAGTTACGAAGTTAGAACTCATGCTTTAAACGTCAACATTCCCTCTTACACCGATCATTATAAATTAAATCAAAATATTTTTAGTAGCATACTAAAAGACAATTACCAAAGCTACACATACCTATGCACAGGTGGATCCAAAAGTCAACATGGTGTAGGAGCAAAATTTTTCGTAGAGCAGCTTAACAATGCAACAGTTTATAAGTTACCAGAACAGGCTTCAGTATGCATAGCACAAATGACTGCTATAAAAAGGTCATAGGTTGGGCACTGGGAAAACAGCTAAAGAGCATCTTAATTATTAGTGACTCGCAAACAGATTTGACTGCATTAAAGAACAGTCACCATGCCAATAATTTGAATAACATATTGGGTTGGATAAGACAAGGTTGTTGTAATAATATGGGTAGTATGTCTATAAAATTTATCTGGGTCAAAGGCGACAGTCATATAAAAGGTAACGAAAGAGCCAAACAGTTAGCCAAGGAAGCAATATTACAACTAATAACATGAAACCTTGACAATCCATTTATGGATTTTATAGCAAATAGCAAACTTAATCTGACAAAACCTTGGAAAAATGAATTGGAAAAATACACAAGAAAGTCAAGTTACAGATACAAATGGCTGCACCCTCAATTTCCACAAAAAACACTTGAGAGCGTTACATAAAAACTATGATAGAAAAGTAATAACCAACATTACAAGATTGAAAACGAACAATGGAAGATACAAATCTCACTTAAACCGCATAGGTATAGAACCAACACCATATTTTAATTGCGATGGGATTTCAATTTGTGATTTAGAACATATATTGTTTTTTGTAGATTATACGAAAGCCAACGAAACACATTAATCCAGTTATTGAAACAGCCTGTTACACAAATACAATTAATAATTAATATGGACATAAAGCTAAACGACTAACACCTTAAATAAGTAGAAATCTCAACGTACCTTGTAAGTGTAATTAGTGATGATGGTAAATGTAGCAGAGAGCTGAGAAGTAGCATCGCGGTGAAAAAGAATGCATTCAATAGACCAAGTACTCTTCTCACTAACAGACATTTTAACTTGGACCAGAGGAAGAGGTTCATCAAGTCATACGTATGGAGTATTGTAATTTATGAAATGAAAAGGTAATAGAAGCTTCTAAAATGTGGACATAAAGAACAATGACAAAAACCATGTTTGCGATAGAACGACGAATAACACTGTACTAGAGGGGGTGAGAGAAAAAATGCTTTCTGATTGAAATTAAGTAAAGCAAACCAAAATTAATAGGACTAATTAATCTTTTTTATTGTCTGGAAGAGAAGCCTTTTCATTGAGTATTGAATTATGTCTATCCTAGACTGTTTGACGTTTAGAAGTAAAATTAATAAGACAAGGTCCGAAACACATTAAACTTTCTGACCACTTCATTTGCGGACACACAATTGGAAAAATCCAAGAAGTAGACGAAGAGAGTAACTTCTGAAAAACATGGGCGAATTGATAAGGTGCGGAAGCTACAATGAAATGAAAAAAGCTCAATAAGTGAAGACTAGAACCTGTGATGAGCACTGATAAGTACAATTTTGAGAACCCAATTTATTACAATACAGTTGTTAGACCTAGCCATTGTTTCGCTGACAAAGTTTGCATAAAATAAGGTTTATTCATCCCTCTGATGACGCTAATTGTGTTAGCGAAACAATCGTCAGGTCTAAAAACTGCATTGTGATAGATTGGGTTCTGCAAATTGTACTTATAAAAAAAGCTGCTCAGGAGAAAGGGTCATGGCCGAGACGACGAAGCGACATCAAAAAAAGTTCGGGACGCAGCAAGCGCGTTATAGTAGTGAATTTTCATAAGAATTGTACACTATTAGTAAGATATATTATTAAAACTAATTCTTCAAATTTAAATGGACCTTGGAGATTGGTTTTAGAGTCGCAGTTAGCAATTATTTGAAAAAACTTATATATTATATGGAGATAAAAAATTAAAATTTGGTCTTAGATATAATATGTAAGTATTGCAGGTCTCTTAAAAAATGTGTAACATATTTCATTACAGTTAAAAAAGTTAATTTTTTTTAATATTTACAAAGGGAATGGACTTGCCAAATTATAAATATGGCAGGTATTTTTCCTTATTAATTGCTCGGATGGTTTTGTTTTAGACAACCCATCCAGTTTTGCAAACAATAAACAACAAAAAAGGTTTTTTAAAACAAATTTGTAGTTATCAGCGAAGCTCATTATGTTATCTTTATTTAATATAGTACCCACGGTGCGTTTACAGAGGTGTTACTATGGTTCAAGGTTGAAGATACTAGCTTAATGGTAAAAATTAATTGAGCTATTGGATTTGATATACTTTTACGAAAATTTTCTACCATAACATACTTGCTGCACCCAAACCCCTTTCAACACTTATTTACGGTTGCTGTATCCATACTTTTTGAAAATAATAAAATATTGTGTCTTACTATGTAAGACTGACAAACAAGGCAACCTCAAAATCATTTTTGGAAAAATATTTTAAAAAACGAAATGAGATAACAATTTAAACATAAATTGAAAATCTTGGTTGGCTGTTTCGTCGTGGGGGTTCTCCTTCCCCTTCTGCATGCCTATCGCCCTCAATCCATAAACAAGAACAATGTAAACAAGATAAATTCCTTGTGAACAATCTCTTAGAAAGTTTCGGGACCTGCGATGAATATAGGGGGTCTGCGCGCGGTAAACAGGATTTTAAGGAGGTATAACTGCAAAATGGGAAAAAGGCAGCTTATATAGGTCCAACTAAGCTGTTTCTTTCGAACTTTCCGCAGACAATTTCTTTTTACATTCTTCTCCGCCCAGCACCCTATTTAATCCTAGTCCCGTAACTTTCTTGTGGGGCTGTTTGCAAGAAATTATTCTTGTGGTTTGGGCATCCAGAAGAGGTTCTAAGCATGTCTCTGAAAAGATTTTTGTAAACACCCTCCATGTGCTAATCTGGAAATTTACCGAAAATTTAATTTTTATTTACAAACGGAATGTATCTATGAAATTATAGGTGGCAGGTAAGTATTTTTCCATATTAATCGCTTGAATGATCGATTTTAATCAACTCAATCTTTCTGCAGTTTCTGCAAACAAAATAACAAAAAACGTTTTTTAAAACAAATTTGTATTTATCTGTCAGGATCATTGTTTCTTTTTAATTTGAGTACCCACGCTGTTTTTATATAGGTTTTACTATGTATCAAAACTGAAGATTCTAGTTTAATGGAAAATTGAGTTATCACAATTTGAAATATTTTTATGAAAAATCGCTACCATAACGCACTTAAACTCTTTTCAACACTTACAGTAATTAACACTGACAATGATGTAAGTTTTAATATCAAAAGTTTATGCAGTTCGACCTACGCATAAATTCTAAATATTTAATGCATTTATTAAAACCATTTTTGTGTGTATAAGCATTTTCACTAATTTATAGTTTTTTCTTTGGTTAACTTGGCATCCTTGCCGAGAATGCTGATGCCAGTGGTAACATTTATAAATGTACTCGTACAGAGTATTTTTAGACAAACATTTGATTGCAGCAGATTACTGTAATATTCACGTCAACTGTATTAACAGAACGTAATAACTAGGAACTGGCGATAAGACACAGTCCCAATATGCATTTTATTTGATTTCGATTTTTTTACATGTGAATATTCAAAGTTTTTTAAAACATTTTCTCAGAAATAAGTTAATGTGTGTAGGAGTAGAAATAAGCCTAATGGAATATACGTACTAAAATGTTAGTTCTACGATTTCATTCTTTCATATAGTTCACAATGTAGTCTAGGCAAAGTCAGTGTTTACGTTGGGGGGCCTCATCCTCGTTCCCGCTTCTATCTATGGATCTGAAGTCGATAAAGACATGACAAGTTAAGCAGGTGTTAGCGAAGAAGGAGTATTCACAATTGACTGTATGTGAACGGACCGCAGGATATGTTTTTTTAACTAAGAGGGGAGATGAAGATTATGATGTTACGATCTCCCATCGAGTCTCGTTGCTGAAAAGTGAGAATTGGAAACGTGATACTTGTGTAGATAGTTCTGTGTAGATAAGGACAATAAAGCGAAGTGAACCATTGAGGACTCCAGGAACATCCCAGGTATAAAAGATGATAGTATTATCAGCGTATTTTTCGAGATACTGTACTACTACCTCTCACCAATTAAATGAATAACGCCCCTCTTGCAATTATTACACCACGAATAATAATACAAACCTAACTCTTGTAATTGTTACACCAGAATTAATTACCAGGAGTGGTAGAGTAGTTATAATACAATAACTAGTAAAGAAACTATGATGCAAAGGGTTGTAAAGTAGTAATAATACGGGGGGCGTAGTAAGGTAGTTATAATACGAGGTGTAGGAAACTAATTTCCCACGAAGACTGAACTAGCAGTTGTTACCCGGGGGTAGATAGACTCATATATGGATGCATAATCCTCCTTAGTTAATGTGAATCCCAACGTAGCATGCAGTCTAACTACTGAGTAATATAATAGTTCTAAGTTCATGTACAGACGCATCCACAATAGAATATATGAACACACCCTCGCAGTTAGAAAATCCGACCCCTCATCGTCGCTGGCCATGCATCATATTCATACAGGGCACAAAATAGACTTCGATAATGCCAAAACAATAGCACCGGTTGACAATTTCAAAACGAGAATTATCCGCGAAGCAGTCGAGATTGAAAAACGTCCCGATTGTTTAAATAAGAGAGATGATGGTCTTCGCCTTCAGACTACTTGGAAACCTATTATATCTTCTTTACAAACCCACAAAAAGGAAATAAATTCCACAGACAATTTTATTGCATCATTATCTGCCTCAACAAATGCCGGTGACCCTCTTAATCCTCCTCTAAATACCGTGACCAAAGCCCCCCCACTTAATTGACGGTGACCCCACTACTTTCACTGATGACGAAACAGGTAGACGGAACGACATATATAAGACAATACTTGCAACGAACTGCCAGATCTCTCTGAGGCCTAGGGTTGAACACACTGAGACCTCACACACGATCTCCGGTGAGATTTGGGGAGTAGGCAGATTGAGGTCCCATAATCCAGCTACAACAACCCAACCTACCTTTATCCACCGCTCTAAGGAGTAGGCAGATTGAGGCCTTAGAGTGTCCTTACATATTTCCTTTACCTACCTTTGTCCACCACTCTAAGGAGTAGGCAGATTGAGGCCTTAGAGTGTCCTTACATATTTCCTTTGCTCACCTTTGTCCACCACTCTAAGGAGTAGGCATATTGAGGCCTTAGAGTGTCCTTACATATTTCCTTTACCCACCTTTGTCCACCACTCTAAGGAGTAGGCAGATTAAGGCCTTAGAATGTCCTTACATATTTCCTTTACCCACATTTGTCCATCACTCTAATGAGTAGGCAGATTGAGGCCTTAGAGTGTCCTCACATATTTCCTTTACCTCTTGAAAATTCTGGACGCGGTTTAACCCGAGAACCAAGCATGTCTCACATATATATATATATATATATATATATATATATATATATATATATATATATATATATATATATATTATTGGAGATAAAGGTTTGTACTTATTTGTCCCACGTTTTGGGCGCTAATTATTGTAATTTAAGGGTGTTATGTTGTGTATATTGTATATAGGTTGTTTAAATTGTATAATTTTAATTAGATATGTAATTATGTATTTTATAGTGATTAAATGTGTTTGTTTAATGCATCTTTGTTTATTTTAGTATTTAGTTTGTAAATAAGTGACTGTTTTTGTATTTAATTAAGTTGGACGCCTTTTGTTTTGCTCAAAATGATTGTAATAATAATTTATCAAGAATGCCTATTTATTTTAGGACACTCGCTACATATATCTTTACAGCAAAACTAATTTTTTTGTAAATGTCAAATTATATTTTTGTTATAGCTCTTAGTCTATGGAATTTCTTTTATGATATTATTTGTTGTATAGATTTTAAGTACATGTATATAATCCAGATATATTCTAATAAAATGAATATTTACCTGTTCCTTTTTTATTGATTTAATTACCACGGCTATCTTTTTGAGGCTTTTCATCTCTACGGGGAATATTTTATTATTGGATTCCTATAGATGAAAAATCTTACACTTGCAGCATCTATGGTGCTGTTGTTGAACCTATTTTATTTTACTTTATGCTTTTGTAGTTAATGGAAAATATATGACAGTGGTTATTAGAGAGAAATTTACTGTAAAAACTTTTTAAAAACATTTGTTTTGAATTATTGATTTTTTTATGAACTTATCTATAAAAACTTATTTACTTTAAAATTATTGGCCTTACTTGGGATCCGTTATATTTCTTATTAATTAAATCTGACAGCTTTTTATGATTATTACAAATTTGCTTACTATTATTTAAACTATTTTTAACATGTGATATCTGTTACTATGGGAACCTCGCTTTGCTAGCTTTGGTAACCAAGAAGATTAGATCTTAAAATGGTTGTTATGATTTTGTCAGCTTACTTGAAACTCCCGCGTAGCGCCCTCTTTTGGTATCTTTTATTTCTTCTTATGTGAAGTCAGGCTTTATTATTATAATTTGGAAAAGTTGTTCATAATGTCATTCCCATTCCAATTTGACAGATTGATATACTAATAATGGTTGCTTGCACTCTTGGACTGGTATTACACTGCTATTTTATTAATATTTGATGAAATACCTGGATTTTCAACTGCAGCGTCTGTTTGGATTTTCCACTATTGACGGTTTTCTCGCTATACGTACTAATAGCCTTGCTTGAAGTTCTTCAACAGTTATATATAGGTAAATACCACGTTTTCATTTCACTTTTACTTTTGTTCTGGCGTTCTTCTAACTATTTAAACACTTTTTACTAATCTGCACGCTAATAGCTTCTTGCTTCGTTTAGGTTCTTGTTAACAGTCCCATTCTTAATCCTCCTGGAAATTAACATCCATTTCTTTTGTTTTATATCACCAATTAAATCTGCTAATTAGTGTTTAAAATTGCTTTTTAACCAATCAATGTTTCTGTTTTAGATGAGTCCAATCACATAACAGATTTGACAAAATGAGCCAAGAGAAAGCTACTTCTTTTTGATCACATTAATTTAATAACTGGATTTAAAGTCAAGTTAGTCAAAAATATGTGTGTACATTCAAATTTCTAACCTATACAATTTTTATCAAATGTCAAATCTTACTTATCCCTATTATTACCAAATTCTCTCCTTATTTACTAATATACTGGTTCCTACATTAATTTCCTTATTTTTCTACATATTAACAAATTTTTATCAAACTTACAACTAAACAAATCACTTGAAGTTCACGAGTTTGCACTTTGTCGAAAACAGTTTATTAAACTTGTTCTTTCACTGACTTTTTTTATAAACTCTGTATTTATGCAGTTCATTATTCACTCTAATTGGTGCAATACAAAATTTCTATGGCTTATAAGGTAATTTTAAATAATGTCATCATCCCTTCACTAGCAAATGCATATAGTTAAATATTTAAAATGTCATGTTCTGCTGGATAACTGATTGTAATTTACCCCCTGACTCTGAATGTAGCTGTGACAACAACATAGATTACTTACTTTCAGGTAAGTTTGCGTCAGGGGACGGTGGTCACTATCGAGAGAGACTACCCCCCTATATAAGCAAACGGAACAGTCACCAACGCTTCCCGACTTAAAGAGTGACAGCTTAAGGAAAGCCAGCAGAGACTCTGAACGCAGACGAACTGAGGTACTTGGCTTGTTAGGAAACTGGCGAACTAAGGATTTCGGTAGTGGGAAAACTGCGGGCTCTTGGACGGTTAGCGATCTGAAACGTTTGACCGCGGGTGTACGGCAGTGCGTTCGTTGCGAACTGCAGCGCTTTGGTCGTGGGAAAACTGAAGTCTTCGGAGAAGACGAGACAAGGTTTTACATCGTGAGCGAAGTGCAGTGCTTGGTTGAAAAAGCCGACTGAAGTTTTTGAGCGTAAACAAACTGCGGTGCTTTGGTAGCGAACTGCATTGCATCGGTTGTGGGCGAACTGAAGTTTTTAATAGTTCGAGAACTGCAGTGCTGGTTTTGCGAGTGAATTTCAGTTTTTTTGCAAGTTGCGCACTCAAGTTTTTGGCCGTGAACGAAGTAAAGTACTTTGGTTGTGGGCGAACTGAAGTTTTGGTTGCGAACTGCAGTGCATTGGTTGTGGGCGAACTGCAGTTTTTTGGTGCTAAGGGAACTGTGCCGCCCTTCGGGAAATAAAGTAAGCGGACGTGTCTCGGGGGCGGTAGCTGCCTGGGCTTAGGTATGCATCTTGGCAGCGGCATAGAGTCAGCATAGGACAAATGGGCAAGAATGGAGGAAGAGGCCCTAAAATTAGGAGACATAGTCGGAAGACAATCTCTAGCCCAATCACCCACCAATGATGGAGTCAAAAGGAAGAATTCGTGCAAGAGCAGACTATAAGTGGTACGCGAGGACGATCTGAACCAATCGATTGCAGAAATGGAGCTGGATGACGAGTGGCTGTTAAGAGAACACAAGAGGCTAAAACACCCAGAGGGAAATACAGCGATGGTAAAGACAGGGGTCTACAGAGGAATCAGGGACAACAGCTGACACAACCCAGCCATCCGTAGAACAGGAGCCAGCAGAACACAAAAAGACGGCATTAGGGATTATTTTGGGAACTAAATAAGCCATCGTGGCGGCGACCACGAATTATTCAGGAAGAAAGATTCAATTCAATTTAGAGCAGCAGTTCACGGCCAGGGAGCAGCTAGACGTAATAAGCGAGACGGTACCAAGGATGGAACGCGAAATAGGCCAATAGACAGGTGAGGACATAATTAACTTAATATTACAGATAGTACCGAGACAAGACTATAAACGAATTAAAAGCAAACATCAATATACTAATGGAAGAAAAAAATACAGACGAGCGAAAGGAAGGACAAGGACAAGGACAAACAAAATAGAAAAGCGAGAAATCCGAACAAAGCAGACATACCAACAAAAAAAAAGATGTAGAAATACACAAGATGACGGCAGAGAAGCGGACAATACGGAAGGAAGAGACAGTCAACAAGAAACTACACATTACACAATACGAAACAGACATAGATATAGGAAGAGACAAAACAACATGGAGTCAAACGTTAAGGAAGAAGACGTACGCTACCATGACGGATAAGGGGATGAAACCGACAGAAGCAGACTGGAAAAGTCCTGAGCAACAAGAGAAGCTACAGACGACTGTATGAAGACCCAACAAGACGGACACAGGGACAGTAATACGAAAAGTGGGGACAATTAACTGACTGCCTTAGGAATGTAATACCGAAAGGAGACGGAAAGGTGATATTACAATACAAAAACGAAGGCCAAAGGAACACCATGACAACGATACTAAAAAATGAACAAGACATCAACATTAAGACCAAGGACAGAATTCTACCAAAACTAACGATAAGGCATAACCAAGGGATATACTGAAGACGAAATATTAGATGTGATAATAAATTAAATAAAAACGAAGACAGAGGTGGTAACGAGACGAACATGTAGAAACCAGTCCAAAGAGAACGTGGCGTTTGAGACGGAAACGGATGTATCAAATACACCATAAATAAGGGGTGGATCTACATTGACATGATGTCAGTTGTGGTGGAGGCGCAGGTTAGTGTGGCACTCTGCTACAACTTCCACCGATACGGGCACATAGGAAAGTATTGCACGGATAAGCCAATGTGCCATGTTTGCGAGGGGAACACAGAGAAGACTCATGCAGCAGTGAGGATCCTGACTGTCCAAACTTCAAGATGGCGGGCATACCATAGGGGCAGAGACGACACACGGCGCGAGACAGGAGATGCCTAGCGTACGAGCGGAAGGAGCAACGAAGACGACAGGACATTAAACTAGGGGAATGGCTGGCTTGGGAGGACAGATACAACGGAGACGCACAAACACCTCACATTACTACGGATAAACACTGACAACGGCAGGGAAGCCACCGACCTACTACTACAAAAAGAGACCACAGAGAACATGGACATACTACCTCATACATAATGAATCGAGAAAGGCCAAAGAGCAAATATGGACAAACAAAAAACTGAAAGAAATACGAGGACAGACCTGACCAACGACAACATGACAACGATACAAATTACCATAGAAGGAACAAAAGTGACAACAACATCACTATATGATGAGCCCGGCGGAAACACGAACACGGGACTCAATGAAAACACAAGAAAATTATCTCAAATAAAACACCCACACATACTAGCAGGAGACTTATCACACGGCGTGGTAAAGAGAAAACATAGATAGGAGAGGAGAGGAGCTACTAGACTGGTCAATGACGCACGGGTGCGACATATAGAACGAGAGGAACCAAGAGTCGATATACAATGATACAGTAGGGAAGAGCTACATAGACTCAAAGATGACAAAACAGCAAGACATATGGCAGTGTAAAGTTAACAACGACGAGACACTGAGGGGACATAAATACACAACATACAGGGTAGTCATAACATAACAGAATAAAAGAGAAAAAGCCAAGACGTACGATTTTGCCAGAAGGGATTGAAAACGATTAAGCCAAGCGATACACACCGCAACGGAAGAACAGGACTGGACAATAGACAAGGAAAATCATATAGAAGACAGAGCGATCAAAATTCAGAACTTCATTTCTCAGACCTGCAGACAGAACATCACGACGCGGCAGACAGAGAACAAGAAGGTGAATAACTGTGGAATAACGATCGACAAGCGACACGGCAGACATTCAGGTGGGAATGCAGGAAACTATAACAGGAACTGAGGTTCGGCAAATTCCCGGGGGATGAAAGAGAGAAGATCTTTATGGTACCTAAAAAGGACGGATCGGTGCGGCCAATCCGCCTGCTTCTAACCCTAGGGAAACTACTTGACAAAATAATAAACAGACGACTGCAAACACACCTCTAAAGGACGCAAAATGTCGACAAGAGATAATACGGGTTTAGAGAAGGAACGGGGACCATAGACGCGCTAGACAAGCTCACGAGATTAATACAGGAACACAAGGAACGGAATAAACATTATGTCATAGCAAGCTAGACCTGAAGAATGCATTTAACATGGCCTGGAAACCCTACATAGGCAAGGAACTGGACACAGCGGGAACTGACAATGACATACGAAAAATCTGCGAGGACTTCCTCAACGACAGGAAAATAACAGCGGGAGGAGTAACCAGATACATGAAGCGGGGATGCCCACAAGGATACAGCCTGGGACCGACACTCTGGATAGTGGTAATGGCGGGTTGGTTTTAGGCCATTGACGACGCTGATACAACACGGAGGCAAGACAGGCAGAGACGAGACGGATCGCTGGACGACGTGCAGGCATACGCGGACGATCAACTCATACTGCTGTTAGGGTGGTAATTGAAAGACGTGGAGGAAACGTGTGAGATGGTGCGGGCAGCACGCAGAGAATGGCAAACGGACAGAAACACACATTACAACAGGGACAAGACGGAACAGCTATACATTAGTACGAAGCAAAATATAAGGGCACCAGGACTAGCAATGGACGACAAAACTTTGACGTGCAAAGATACAGTAAAATACTTGAGGGTGAGGATAGATACTGACCTAACGTTCACAGAACACCTGAAGGAAATCAGGCAAGGAGCAGCAACAGCAGCTATGAAACAGACAGGCAGAACATACGGACATGACAAAGAGACATTTAAAGTAATCCTGGAAAATGTTAGGAAGCCAGCAATCCTATATGGAACCGAGATATGGGGGAACAACATAACCAGACTTATCATAAGGGGGTACTTAGTCGCAACCATTAGATCGACCTTACTGTTGATAAACAGAACGTACAGACCGGTTTCTAACCCTGCACTCCAGGTGATCGCTGGAATCTCTCCTCTGTTTTGAGGTTGTATTTTGCTCTGCACACGCTCTCATTCCAGAATTAGTAGTGTTAAGCTCTGTTAACAGGTTTTGCTGCTCTCACATGTGTCTTAGTCCTGTTTGACTGTTGGTATATATATATATATATATATATATATATATATATATATATATATATATATATATATATATATATATATATATATATATATATATATATATATATATAAGGATATATGCGAGTGTGTTTCTACTTCAGGAAGCAAGAGGTACAGCTCGCGAGAGGTTCAACGGTTCTTGACTTGAGTTGGATCAGTGGTAGGTTGAGAAGCAATTAGGTAGTAACATCTTTTTGAATAACCGGGAATAGCTGTAAAACTAATCAATTGGCGCCCTTTTATGAAGCCCCGCCCGTCTCCACTATTTAAAAATCGGTGGCCGCCTATTTTACTGGCAACTTTACCGATTGTAGTACCTGTGTTATTGATTGTAGAGGGGAAAGATTTAACACAAGACACACGTGGCAGACGGAATTAAAAAAGAACAAATTCAAGACAATGGACAAACTACACCCAGCCACTAGGGGACGGATGACCCAGATAAAACACACGGAGCAAAGGAATACTGAGGTCTATGTGGAAGCGAGCGTAGACAACAGAGGAAGGGTGTGTGTTGAAATACAAATCCAAACAGACGAAGACGTGTTGCGACGACGGGAGATCAGATTAAACGACGAGTTTGACGGGAACATAAATATAAAAGTCTGGACGCAGCAAGTGCGTTATGAAAGTGAATTTTCATTAAAATGTTTTTAATAGCAAATATGTCTATCTAATGCAAGCAGGCATCAATCTGGTTACCGGTATAATCTACATAGTAAAAACAATGTACCATATTTTATCAAAATAACTTATAGTTTGAAAAAGTGCAGAAATGTTCCGAAAATAAACTTAAAATATTTCCGAGAAAATTGGTTTCCTATCCAACAACCTTAGGTTAATAGCAAAAGGACTTATTGAAATTTAAAGGATTTTATGAAAATTCCCTACCAAAATGCACTTACTGCGTCTCGATTTTTTTCTTGCAAACACGCATCATAAAAAATGGAAAAATGCAATAATATAAGGGCCGGTGTTCGAAAAAAAACAATTGTAGGGATCACCAACAACTTATGGACCAGCCTGTGATTGTCAAAATACTTTTATAAGATGCAGCTTAAGACACTCTATAATTAACGTATACAATTTTTTCTCGTATCTTGTATAATAACAATTATATTGAGCTTTACCATAGAAATTAGTCACCTTGTAAATATTTCATCTTTCAACTTACAGACCTAAAATTTGGTGCATAAGTCACTCTTTATAATACAAATAAGCGCACCAAATTTGTTTGCCCTTAATTTGTAATCTCCGGAGATATAATTTTAAATATAAAAAAACACAAAATTTTCGGGGAAAACCTGGGCCAATTTTCCTGGCTAACGCACTTATCCAGGCAATTTGTTAAGTCCAATTTACCAAATTTACTCACTAAATTTGATCGAATACGGCCCATTATCGGTGTGATACACACAGACACAGACATATATATATATATATATATATATATATATATATATATATATATATATATATATATATATATATATATATATATATATATATCTTTATATATATATATATATATATATATATTGATATAGAAAGTCAATGCACAGACTTTCGAAGCCCTCACGTTTGGTGCCAATTGTTATTTTTTTTTGTAATAAGCTATGGATTTTAAATTTAATTTAATATATAGAATTGATATATATATATATATATATATATATATATATATATATATATATATATATATATATATATATATATTTAGTTTTTTTAGTTATATTTTAGGTATCTTAGCTTTTAACTTTTATTTTCCTGTAAACTTTAGTGAAATGTGTTGTAAATGTTGTTATTATGAAATATATGTATTTGTGTATGTAACTTACACCTGGATGTACTCAATGTATTCTTAATTTTTTTTTTACCTGTTTAACACACAGAAAACAACCAATCACATATATGAACTGCCTCTCACCTCAGGGAGCTTAGTAAGCAAGTGGGTTCAAGTCCCCTTTGGTTTTTTTTTTTGTAATTTCGAAATATTCTGCCCTATCTGATTTCAGTTCTTTCTTCCCAAATACTCACATGTGTATAAAAGAAAACAAAATAAGGCAAAGGTTTCAAATGACCACCAAACTTGAATATTTATTACAATTAAAGAACAAATGACAAAATTCTAATGCTACTTACTATTTTCAATGTATTTTTTGTTTAATTTAGAGCTCTTTCTTATGATACTCCCCCCCTAAAAGTTATAGGCCTGTATTTCTTGCTTAAATTTTTTTTAAATTACCTATACATATATAAATACAGATCTTTTCGAACTATATACTACACGAGAGCGACATCTACTGGCATCTGCTTGGCCTAGCGATTCAATGTATAGTTTATACACGTAGTCAGTAGATGATTTTCGGTTTCGGCGATGATGTGATAATGGACATTACGGCTGAGAGATGTCTCTACAGATATCTCAATATTATTGATGGTAGAAAGTGAAACAAAGGTGATGGCTTGAATGTTTGCCACACTGTGTTGAAGTTGCAGATATATCACATAAATAAGGTGTCTTATTACTCACTTAGTTTTCCATCCCCTGCAAAGTTGCCCTGCTCTGAAGTTCCACGTTGTCTGTGACCAGTGACGCCTGTTTTTCCTCAACCTGTTTTCAAACTTTTTTCCAAAGATTTTTTATTTATTTTTCTAATACCAAAAATTTAATCAATCTAAACTTTTAAGCAAAATTTCCCCGTCTTATATTTTAATCCAAATTGTCCCATATAATAATTTAATGACAATTTCAATCTTTTTTTATCTCAAAAGTTTTCAATCTGATATTTTTATCAAATTTTTCCCCTCTGTTTATTATTTTTCATACGTAACCAGCGTAACTAATCAAAAAACTGTTATCTGCCTGCTTGCAAATCAAGATTATAACAAATTTTTATACAACAATCATCTTATTATCATTATCTCTAGGGATACCTAAGTTGAATTGTTGTTAGTCAATGAGAGAATAATTAACCTAACTATAATTTTAGTGTCAGTTTGACGTCTGTCCTAAATAAAAAAACAGCTGACTTAAACATAGGTTATGACATGACATTTCTTACCATTTAACACTCAAATTTTGACATCTTACTATTCTTAAAGCTAACAATATCCTTAATTCTAACAATAACATCTTAAATTACTTAACAGCTATCAAACAATAATACCTTAAACTATCTAATTAAACTTGTCATACATTTACACTTGCCTTGCCTCCTTTTAACACATATATATCTGTAAAATTTAGTTTCTCCCTGCCTTACAGTGCAAAACATTGCATACACCAAAGGTAAGTTGTTGTTTGTTTAGTATAATTTGTGGTAAAATGTGTTTATGTATGTGTATATATGTATATGTGGCCCCCTTTAGTAACCATATCAAATCCCCAATAATAAGTTTTTACTGCTTTAGAGGCTTGCCTTCTGAAGCTAGGAAAAAGTTTTTATTCACGCTTTTAGTTTATAGCAATATAATCTTTTCCTCCCTTAATACATTTTTTTAGCATTTCAGAAACAGTCACTGCCATTCCTGTAACATCTGAGACTCAAGTGATCTAGCTGCGAACATGAGAAGTTTTATATTTACGTGTCAGATGCACTTATGCATGAGAGACATTATTGTGCTTATAATCATGTTTAAAAAGATACTAGCGTGCCTACAATTTAGAAGAACACTAGCGTGCCTTTAATTGTTTTATAAGAACACCGCTGTGCCAATATTTTGTCAATTATGTTTTTGAAGACCCCTGCTGTGCCCACAATTATTTTAAGAAAAATACTACTGTGCCTGCAAATTTCTGCTACTGATCCTGTTGTCATTATTGCTGCATGTTTGTTCCAGCTTCATAAGTGTTCAGTTCTTCGAAATGTTTATGGCCTTTATTTAAAATAGTGCTTCGTTAGTTTAAGTGCTTTAAAAAAAATATGTGTCATGTCAGTGCGTCGTCGTCTGGGATTTCTTCAATTTATATTCCTTTTTTTAATGTCACGTTTGCCCAAGCAACGTTTGACTTAGTTATTAAGTCTGCATGCTGCATGTTATATGAAATGCCATCAACATCTAATGAAAAATGTTGTTAATTGACTATGTCAAGGCTAAATTTAGTTTTAAGTATCCCCCAAGTAAAGTAAAAAAATTATCTCTTGCTTTTCAAATTCCTTATTGTTTAACTTATCTCTTTATCATCATTATTTTTTTTTTATTACCGAGTTTCCCTTTTCTCATTGCGTGTGTTCGTACGCGTGATAATGAACCGATTTCTATAACGACATGTTCGTATATACCCCCATATTTGGACTATTTTTTCTATTGCTGCTGCCATTGTAAGTTTCTATATGTTTCTTTCTTGATATTAGGTCCTTTCCTTTTTCAATTCGTTTTATTCTTCTGATACCCAACTTTTTTTCTTTTTATTAGTCTGAAACTACTATTTATCAGTCGATATATGCTCCATTTACTTGACTTTTTCATCTCATTCCCCTATATCTTGCAACTACTGTGCACATAATCATCTATATCTATTTTCATTATCTCAATATGCCCTCTATGGGTTTACATATTCACTGGTTAGCTTCTCCATCTATTAAATTCATTTCACTGTTCGTACATATATATTTTTGACTTTTCCCATTACTCCTTGATTCAAACGTCCTTATTTAGTTGTCTATCCTACTAAATGTTCCATAATTTTAACGAATTTTACATAATTGGCCTTGATATCTGTTTTCTTCATATATTTTTCTTTCTTTTTCCTCATTTGTTGGCAGCTCTGGTCCTCTTATCTTGGGTTTAAACTTGTCCCCACTACTTCGTTTGTTTCCGATCATATATGTCTTGTTTGACGTGCATTTCTACTGCTTGTTTGTCGTGAGATTCTTCCCCACGCTTAGCTGGTTACTAACGTTATTTACCTCGGTTTTGAATTTGCCTATCTCTTCTTTCATGCTTGACATTTGCTTTAAATTTTGAATTTTGGCGTGTTATTTGGTCGAACTAGTTTTGGTTCAGTTGATAGACTTAATCCAGGTCTGCAATTTTGAATTTTGATTGTTATGTTATTTCAAAAATGTTGGTGAGTTTAAAGACTTCCCAGGTCATTAATTTTGAATTTTGAATTGTTATTTTATTTCAAAAAATGTTGGTGAGTTTAAAGACTTCCCAGGTCATTAATTTTGAATTTTGAATTGTTATTTTATTTCAAAAAATGTTGGTGAGTTTAAAGACTTCCCAGGTCATTAATTTTGAATTTTGATTGTTATGTTATTTCAAAAAATGTTGGTGAGTTTAAAGACTTCCCAGGTCATTAATTTTGAATTTTGAATTGTTATTTTATTTCAAAAAAATGTTGGTGAGTTTAAAGACTTCCCAGGTCATTCATCTCATTCTAGTTCATTAATCCTTCGTAGTCGTTTCATATTTTGTTGCTGCGTAGTCTCTATATCCGTTATGTGGTCTTCTCCACTGCTCATGATTGTTATCAGACTCTTCTGCCTGTCTTGCATCGTATTCCATGCTAGAATCGTCTTTGTAGGTATCCTCGTTTCTCTGGCATTTATACCTATTCGTGCCATCGTTGCCATCCTTGTTTTCACGTCTATACCTCTTATTTCCTATACGTTTCCGTTTAAATTTGTCACCCTTATTCCTGATTTCTTCTAGGCATTCTTGTTTCTTTTTGTTTCTTCTATTCCCCATTGCTCTTGTCCATTTTGGCCCAAAACATTCTTCTACTTCTTCTCTCAGACTTTTATTTCCCAACGTCAGCTTTACATCTGGCTCTTCTCTTAGATTCTCCAAATTTCCATTCGTTTCTCTCAATCTCTCTTCCATTTTGGTTTCATATCTGTTTCTTTTATGTTTGCGCATCTTTCTAGGCCCTCTCATTCGCTGATTTCTTTCATTCACTCTCTCTATGATTTTATCCATCGGTTCATCATCATTTGCTTTGATTTTCTCTATTATTATCTTGCGTACTACATCCATCTTTGTCTCTACTTTACTTTCAAACTTTCGTACTGCCTCGCTTATCTCTTCCATCTCCATTTCTACATCTTTTTTCACTTCTTGTACACTTTTTTCAACTTTCTCTGTGATATTTCTATCTATATTATCCAATCTCTCAATCATCTGCCTCATATTCTGCTCTTGTTCAACAAATTTCACAGTCATACTTTCTTTTATCTTGTTTATATTATCCTTTTGTCTTTCAAACCTGTCATTCATATTCTCATTCATGGCATTTATATCCCCTTTCATTTCTTTCTTGCTTTCATTTATGTCTTGTTTTAGGCCATTTATGCTTTCATTCATATCTGTATTCATACTATTTATGCTCTGCATTAATTTCATCAACATTTCATTGTTATTGTCAGGTTTTTCTTTTGTCGTATTTGTGTCGTCTACCTTACCTAGATCGGGTGTCTGTTCTTCTATTGACGTTTCTCCTCCTGTTTGTACCATTCCTTCTGCTGGTTCTTCCACATTTTCACCAACTTCTTGATCATATCTTCTCTCCTGATCTATTTCCATACTTTCCTGCTGTTCATGTTCTCTTTCGTCTCCCCTGTCCTGTCTGTCCTTTGACGTGGTCATTTTTCTTCCCCTAGGCATTTTCTCGATTTCCTTATTATGTTTTGTTAATTTATTTATTTTTAATTTATTTTACTCGTGGACCTCGAAAGCTCCCACGTTTAGGCGACAATTGATATAGAAAGTCAATGCACAGACTTTCGAAGCCCTCACGTTTGGTGCCAATTGTTATTTTTTTTTTGTAATAAGCTATGGATTTTAAATTTAATTTAATATATAGAATTTATATATATATATATATATATATATATATATATATATATATATATATATATATATATATATATATATATATATATATATATATATATTGAGTTGTTTTAGTTATATTTTAGGTATCTTAGCTTTTAACTTTTATTTTCCTGTAAACTTTAGTGAAATGTGTTGTAAATGTTGTTATTATGAAATATATGTATTTGTGTATGTAACTTACACCTGGATGTACTCAATGTATTCTTAATTTTTTTTTACCTGTTTAACACACAGAAAACAACCAATCACATATATGAACTGCCTCTCACCTCAGGGAGCTTAGTAAGCAAGTGGGTTCAATCCCCTTTGGTTTTTATTTTGTAATTTCGAAATATTCTGCCCTATCTGATTTCAGTTCTTTCTTCCCAAATACTCACATGTGTATAAAAGAAAACAAAATAAGGCAAAGGTTTCAAATGATCACCAAACTTGAATATTTATTACAATTAAAGAACAAATGACAAAATTCTAATGCTACTTACTATTTTCAATGTATTTTTTGTTTAATTTAGAGCTCTTTCTTATGATACTCCCCCCCTAAAAGTTATAGGCCTGTATTTCTTGCTTAAAATTTTTTAAAATTACCTATACATATATAAATACAGATCTTTTCGAACTATATACTACACGAGAGCGACATCTACTGGCATCTGCTTGGCCTAGCGATTCAATGTATAGTTTATACACGTAGTCAGTAGATGATTTTCGGTTTCGGCGATGATGTGATAATGGACGTTACGGCTGAGAGATGTCTCTACAGATATCTCAATATTATTGATGGTAGAAAGTGAAACAAAGGTGATGGCTTGAATGTTTGCCACACTGTGTTGAAGTTGCAGATATATCACATAAATAAGGTGTCTTATTACTCACTTAGTTTTCCATCCCCTGCAAAGTTGCCCTGCTCTGAAGTTCCACGTTGTCTGTGACCAGTGACGCCTGTTTTTCCTCAACCTGTTTTCAAACTTTTTTCCAAAGATTTTTTATTTATTTTTCTAATACCAAAAATTTAATCAATCTAAACTTTTAAGCAAAATTTCCCCGTCTTATATTTTAATCCAAATTGTCCCATATAATAATTTAATGACAATTTCAATCTTTTTTTATCTCAAAAATTTTCAATCTGATATTTTTATCAAATTTTTCCCCTCTGTTTATTATTTTTCATACGTAACCAGCGTAACTAATCAAAAAAACTGTTATCTGCCTGCTTGCAAATCAAGATTATAACAAATTTTTATACAACAATCATCTTATTATCATTATCTCTAGGGATACCTAAGTTGAATTGTTGTTAGTCAATGAGAGAATAATTAACCTAACTATAATTTTAGTGTCAGTTTGACGTCTGTCCTAAATAAAAAAACAGCTGACTTAAACATAGGTTATGACATGACATTTCTTACCATTTAACACTCAAATTTTGACATCTTACTATTCTTAAAGCTAACAATATCCTTAATTCTAACAATAACATCTTAAATTACTTAACAGCTATCAAACAATAATACCTTAAACTATCTAATTAAACTTGTCATACATTTACACTTGCCTTGCCTCCTTTTAACACATATATATCTGTAAAATTTAGTTTCTCCCTGCCTTACAGTGCAAAAACATTGCATACACCAAAGGTAAGTTGTTGTTTGTTTAGTATAATTTGTGGTAAAATGTGTTTATGTATGTGTATATATGTATATGTGGCCCCCTTTAGTAACCATATCAAAATATATATATATATATATATATATATATATATATATATATATATATATATATATATATATATATATATATATATATATATATATATACATATATAATGAAACTTACCCCAGATATGGGTTCTGGGGGTCCTAGTCTGCGCTCCTTTGAAGAAATTTTTTTCAAAATTCAAAAGTCGCGATCTCATCATTAGTGCATTTTTAAAGAGAATTAACTCAAAACGATTAAAAAATTTGCTGTCAACTTTTGGAAAAAAGTTGTGAGGAAAATATCGCGTATTTTCAAAACAAAACAACATTTGTGCAGGGCAAACAAGTTTACAGTGGTAATCCCCGACCGCGAGGCATGGCGGGAGGAGACGCCGGGCCTACTACGGGACGCGTTCGTCTGGTTCACGGACGAATCCGGCGGGGAGCGTGGGACGGGGATAGGCGTTTATTCGGAAGGACCGAGGTTGAGTTATAGTATTTCCCTCGGAGCTCATGCAACGGTCTTTCAGGCCGACATTTAAGCCATTTTGCACTGCGTGTGAAAGAACAAGAGGAGGGGCTACACCAACAAGCGGATCCTCATAGCCACAGACAGCCAGGCAGCCCTTAAGGCCCTAAGTAGCCGACGGGTAAATTCCAGA